>MU826391.1:491863-579246 GCA_029204205.1 Desmophyllum pertusum | reverse complement strand
TTAACACTTCTTCCTTGTTGATGGACACATGATATAAACACGCAAGTTTAACACTTTTTCCTTGTTGATGGACACATGATATATACATCGCAACTTTAATACTCATTGATTGTTTTTAATAGACACATGATATATATTGTCTTGTTTTCAAATTCAGGATATCTTGGAATGCTTTCGTGATATACGATTGCTACTTTCTTGTTGATCCGTTTTGTAGTAATATTCTCTTTTTTTAAATTTGAATTCGACTTTATCCGATTCGTTTAGTTAGTTTTTGTAAATGTTGTGATTTCCTTGAGAAAATTATACTCTGACCGATCTGTAGAATATGTAAGTCTTTTTTAATAGTTTTGTTAGCGATAGAAAGTTGTGTGTAAAGTCATAAAAGTCTGTAATAGTAGCTATTTTTAGATTCAACTAATTTGATTACCCAAATAATGCACCGTACCGTTGCAAGTGGTAAAAAAATTAAAAAATTAAAATAGCCATTTGCACGAGCCATTACCCGGAGTGTTCAACTCCTTTGCTACGTCTATGTTACATGGTTTTAACAGGCCAGTTTATCTTTTCCCGGGAAAATTTATATTTTAAATCCTGTTGAGTAATATGATTTGAAAAAAAAAGAAAAAGGTGACGACCGAATTAATGATGGGCTTTTTTCGCGGTAATCCTGGTTAATAATTGCAAGTAAAGAAAATTTGATTTTCTCAGCGGGAATATAAATTCACGGGATAAGGTAATGTAAAAATTAACCAGTCTCTAAATGACCGTGACAGGAATTAATTACGGTTACTGCCTCGGGTAATGCATGTTTTTTGACCAAAAAAAAAGTCTTTGACCACTTGCAACGGTACATTATATTAGCTCTTTGAACGGATGTAAAAAGATATCAGTTAAAAATAATTTCCATTGTACGTTTTCCATTTTTTTCGTTCTCTCGGTAATAATGACACTACTAAGTAAGATTTAAATTTACTGGAGTGTCCTCATAAGATTGTAAATTATTTGTAACGTTAACCAAAACAGTTGTCAAATACCACGGGCGGGGTATATTTCTACAAACGAAATCAACAAGAAACTAATCATCGTTCACTACGAGAGAATCATGTATTGTCGACGGACTTACCTTTCCTGATTAGACAGGTTGTCTTGTATTTCTCTTCATAGCTTCAAGCAAGTCCCTAGTAATCTAGTTATCAGTGCTGCAGTGATTCCTTAAGGTAAGCGCGCCGTTTTGTTTGTGTTTTATCTTAACTTTGTCGCAACTAAAAGTAACTAACAACTTTTAAATACAGTTCGTTAGTTTGCATTGTTTTGTCATATTCGATTGTTACGTAAAATTACACGCGCGCACTGTTCGTTACGCGCGCGCTGTACGGTACGCGCGCGCCCCAGTTCCTGAGAGTTAAAATTCTCACTCTCGTTTGGCCTGAAACACTCGTGCACTCTCAGCTACTCTCATCGAATTTAAACCTGCTCAAATTTTCCTTGAAAGTCTTCGACTACTCTCGCTGTCGTTTGGCCCGAGGTGATGTCGTTTTAGGCCAGCTTATGTCAAACACGCGTATGATGTCCCGTAACATTTTTAGGTTTTATTTAATTTAATTTAAGATATAAAAAATGGCCGCTTTGTGTTCACATAACCTAATGCAAACACTCAATTTAATTTGACAGAATTCTAAAGTATTTATAAACTTCGAATTTTCACAAGCTCTTGTCATTCGCATCACAAAATCGCGGGCGCGTTTATTTGTCACATGCGCAGATGACTGTTGTATCGTTTTCGAGCGTTTTCGTGTGGACGGGGAAAACGCAGCGAAAACGATAGTGTGGACGCGGAGCTAGTTTTGATGCGTTTTCTGCAAAAAAGGAGCGTTTCGAAAACGCAATAGTGTGGACGGGAAAAAAATAGAAAAAGCCGTTTCTTGTTCTGCTCGGCTTATTACATATTAAGTACTTTCGAATTCTCCCAAAACTTTCTCAAGTGATATTGCATCAGGCTATGTAAACACGTGACGTGCACTGATTGACTAATAAATTGATATAAAGTCGAATCTCTAGTAAGCGACCACCTCTGGAATTCGAAAAAGTGGTCGTAACTAGAGCTGGTCGCTTACGAGAATGGGCTGTCGTAAGTGACTGGACGCGCTGAAACAATAGAGGCTGGCCAATTACGAAATGCACGAAAGCGAATGTACAGGTCACGCATCCACAGATATTGAAAACTTCTCTTATTCAGATGATTACAAATAATACAATGTCTCATAAATGTGTAGCACAGCAAGTGGTCGCTTACGAGAGCTTAAAAACAAGGGAAACGACAAGTTGCTAATTCCTAAAAGTGGTCGCGGTCGCTTACGGATGCCTGGAGCGGTCGCTTAGCTCTGCAGAGACAGGTGTAATGTCGTCTCGAAGTCGCTTGAATTAGGTAAGCAATAACCAAGTATGAGGAAAAGAGTAAACAATTAAAAAAGTTTATTTTATTGTGTTTTCCTTTCATGACGCATGTTAAGTAACTTGCTACTGGGTTTTGTGGCATGAACGAAACGAAAAAATAAACTCTTTTAACTTCGTCCCATGGTCCTCGATGTATGTCCGCCGTCTGAAAGACCCTGGAGACGAGCTTGGTTTGACGGAGAGAAGAGGTCATCAGTAACCGCGAAATCAGTAACTCCTTAGACCTGGTACGTTTTCTAACCAAACCTATTTTTTTCCAATTCAAGGACTAACTGGAACTGTCAAAGCTTAATGGCTAATGATCGTCTATTGAACAAACAATTGTGAATTCGCGGACTTCCACTCGCACCTTCTCCGTAAACATGAATTAAGAGGTGGCGAACCTTTTTTATTAAATTTCCGATTGTAATCTTCACTCGAAGTGTATCTAAAGCGTTTATCTTTTTTCCGCAATGCGCTCTCGAGTAAAATTAATCTCTATTTTTTCCCCTCAGTTATTCAGCTAGTTGGCCAAAAAAGCACCTGATAAATTATTAATGAGGTTTTAGCTTAAAATATCGTTTCGTCCAACGTACTACATGGATTACAGTGAGACGGGATATTTTTTTCACTCTGTCGTTATTTCAGTTTTAATTATTATTATTTGCCTATATGAAGTTGTTGCAGGTGAACAAATAGCCTTAATGCTCTACAGCAAATAATCATGTTAGTTTATAATAACTGCAGTTCAGATTTGTTTTATGTCATTTTGCAAGGCGGACGCCAGTTCTAAGGCAACTGCGACAAGACCTCTCCGTCGTTCACCGTAAAGAAATTACCTTCGCCAAGTTAAAATCACTGAGGTAAGGTCATGGCGTGCAACAATTTCCACGTTTTTCGTGTTTTCTTCTAGCTCCTTTTTAGAATATATTAGTATTCTTAAGCGAAGCTTTTTTGAAATTCTCGCGCGGCGCGACGACACGGTAGTGTATTTTCGGTTTACCCGAAGCGAGTTAAAAACGCTCAAAGAAAGTTTATCATCATTTCGTATTCTAATCAGCTTTATAATTCAGTGTGTACCCGTTCCGGATGGGTTTGAGATTTAGAATTTTATTGGTAAGTTGTAGCCGCGATCGAATCTGTATTTTAAGGTTTGAAACGTATTTTTTTTATTAGATTTTCTTTTCCTTTTCATATATGAACTTTCCAAATTTAAACTGATTTGCTATAATGCTCGGGACAAACGAGGACGAGAGTTGCTAAGAATTGAAGAAAACTCTCATGTGAGACAACTCCATCGCTGGACTATCCGACACCTCGGGCTAAACGAGAGCGAGACTCGTCGACGACTCTCAAGAAAATTTTGACGGCAACTTCAAATTTGATGAGAGCCCATGAGAATCAGAGTCGCTGAGAGCGCATGAGAGTTTCAGGCCAAACGAGAGCGAGAGTTTGAACTCTCAACAACTCTCATCCTCGTGTGGTCCTGGCTTATAACAGAGGCAATCGTTTGTACAAGGATTTTCTACGAAGCTATTTGTTGTAAGTAAACTGATAACTAGCACTGATTTCATATTTCGGTGTATACAGTGAACTCTCTCTAAGGCGGACAACTTCGGGACCAGCTCCAGCTGTCCGCCTTATGGAGGTGTCCGCCTTAAAGAGAGTTACGTTAGAGAAAAACAAATTCGGCCTGGACAAGCCAAGCCAACCATGTCCGCCATAGAGAGTTGTTCCACCTTACAGTGGTGTCCCGCTTTGAGAGAGTTGTCTGTGTACTGTGCATATAACACGAGCTTTAGACAATGCGGTTTTATCATATTTCTACTCTGATGGGGTCAGCAGATTTGATCGATTTGATTTTATCTGATTATTTTCTTCGATTTTTCTTGAGAGAAATAACAAATACATTTTGCTACGAAATTCTCCAAGTGATATAGGCTTATCAGAAAAAAAATGCTGAAATCCAAATCCACCCTACGGAGAAAAAAAATATTAACGAACATTTTGGTTTTTCACTAATTTCAACAAATATAAGCGCTGTATATAATTAGGAAAATGAAAGATGTTGTAGTTAACTTTCAAACAAGACCAATGATATGTCAAATCTTCAAATTTCTTAATTATTTTTCCTTGGAAAGTTCATCGGAGAGATTTGGTCAAGTCAAATAATCAAAATGATCCAATTAATTTTACTCGAAATCACGATGAAGATCATTTTTACGATTTGACAGGTTACATAATGGCACCTTATATTCTCTTGATAATAGTTATAATACAGTTTCAGGTTGACGGGTCGAGTTTCAAAAACAGCTATTTTTTGTTCATTTTCAGAATTGGATTATCCGCTTCTAAGAAATTATTGTTTTATTTTCACGTCTCTTTTTGAAATGAGAAAAGAAAACAAGAATATTTATGAACAGTCGAGCCCAGTGAGAAAATGTCGACAGAATTTAATTGATTTATCAATGACTGTCACAGGAAGAAAATGTCAGGAGAAATGTCAATTTTCATTTGATTAACCCCATCAACTTGCCTTCGTTTGATTTAAGAATAAGACAAGACAAACGCAAATACAATCAACTCAGTCTCCATTTGACTAATCCTATCAATTTGCCTATGTTTTTAGTTTTTAAGTAAGAAAAGGTAGAGAATTTCAAATGCAAAGCTGCTATTACCAAATTATTACGTCGATAAACCAGGGGCACCCAACGACAAAATTTTCCTGTAGGTGTCGGGACGTTGTTTTTACGTTATAATTGTGCTTTCTGTGCAGTTTAATGGCGTATTTTTAAACGCTAAGAAAAATGTATCTGTTCGGATACGGCTAGCTGAACTTTCAAACGTCAGAAAATTTTAGAGATTGAAATCTTATTACCCAAATTTATGAGCTGAATTTGCCTTTCCGAAAATCCTAGCTGTTGTACCCAAAACGACATTTTATCTTTCCGAAAACAAAAGGAATTAATTTTCCCAAGCTACGGAGCTGGTTAACTGATGATGGTTTTCATTTAAAAAAAGATTGTCTTAGCCTTTTAAAAAAGGCTTTAACAGCACCCACTTGATAAGAATAATAATTATTTTATGTTTTTTAGTTTCGCATTAAGCGGAGAAAGCGACAGCAGAAAAATAAATGACCTGTCTGTCCAATTAAAACAAGGTAGGTTTATAGTCAATTTCGATATAGCAATTTCTAAATAGTTTATAGGCTGCTTTTCAAACGAAGCTTTACCGGGAATTCTAGAACATGTCTAGATATGAACTCGTTTGCCCGGCGGCGAGACCGTCAGTATTTTTGGTTTAACTCAATTGAGAAATCAGTCTTTCCGGGTCTGTTTCAATTGGCTAAAATAAAGTTTATCATCATTTCAAATTCAGCTTTATAATTACAAAGCATCTGATTGCGGTTCGGGTTTGCGAACTGCACGGAAAGTTAAAGGAGCTATGTCACGATATTTGAAGTCATTTTTGCGTTTTTGTGCAAAACACCTTCAAATTGAAGAAAGCCTCAAAATAATAGTTTACTAAGGTAGAAAAGCACCAAAGAGGTAATAATAAACCATACAGGAACAAGGATGGTTGAGGATGGAGAAGATTGAGACGGATTGCGAACGGCGAACTTGAAAAAAATTGGCCATCTGTGACGTAGCTCCTTTAAATTTAACACAATTTATATCGGCGAGTTGTATCAGCTAAGGAACAAATTTTAGCTAAGCTACATGTCACGTTATTTTTTTTCAGCCATTTCAGACAGCAGAACCAATTCAATTACAACGATGTCACTCTACAAGTACTCAGAAGCAGCCCAGATCGGCATCACCGCTGCATTCTGCTTCCTGGTAATCGCTGACCTGATAGGTAACAGCCTGGTCTGTTTGGTCGTCCTCCGCAACAGGCTGATGCGTACCCCTATGAACTATCTCCTGGTGAATCTAGCCGCCGCCGATATCACTGTAGCGGTGTTTATTGCCGCTCGCTACATCTTCACCCTGCTGTTTGTGCACCCGAAGGGAGGAATCGGCGACTTTGTATGCCAGCTCGTCACCGGCGAGGCCTTCGTGTGGGTTGGCGCGCTCTCATCGGCTTTTTCTCTCGTTTGCATCGCCCTGGAGCGATACCTCGCTATTAAATTCCCTTACGACGAACGCAAGCGGATAACAAGCGCTAAGCTAAAGCGCATTATTGCTTTAGGCTGGGTACTTGCTGTATCATGGAACATGCCTCTATTCCTGTACGCGCGATACGATCCCGTCAGTGAGTTCTGCCTCTTCCAGTGGCCCACCGCTAACTTCACTCAGGTCCACAGCCCTCTCTGCGCCGTCGTGTACGGCGTTCTCCCGATCACAATCATGATATACCTTTACTCTAAGCTAGTGTACAAGTTGTGGTTTCGTCCCACGGCGAGCTCGACTATGGCGCAGCGAAACAAGTTACGCTACTGCAAGAAGTCCGCACGGCTCGTGGTGACGGTGAGCGTGATCTACTCAATCTGCTGGATTCCCGTGCTGGTTGTTTACGTCTTCTCTTCGTTCAGCACGCAGAAACTGTACTCCGCTATACACACAGCTACCATCGTATTGGTTACCCTCAATTCCGCCATTAACCCAGTGTTATACAGTTGGCAGAGCGAACGCTTTCGCAAGCACATGTTGGCGCTGTTACCGTTTACTTGCCCGCGAAGGCGATGTAGAATTAGCCCCGCCAAACAGGTCACATCTACAGATAAAGTTTCAAACAAGACTTCGAGCCGCACACAGATCATTCAGCCGTTTGTGAGTAGGGGGCCTACGGCTTGTAATTGAACTTTACAAAAAAAGAATGCGTAGAATCTGAAGACGGACAATCTCGTTTTAATTGTCTCTATTTTCGTCATATCATCACATGACGCGTCTAGTTAGTCCTGGAGAAGCTGGCCATGGTCATGGGTAGCTTAGCTGGGTATATGGCAGACAAACGGTGCAAATATAACTGACAGAAACATTCTGTATGCGGGATGTTTGTCACATTTGAACTTAGAATAGTTAACTCTCTCTAAGACGGACACCATCGGGACCGGCACCAACTGTGCGTCTTAGAGAGGTGTCCCGGCGGCTTATAGAGAGTTTAGATGCAGTAAAATGACTGAAAAAAACGGCGCGCAGGGACCAACACCAGGTGTCCGTCTTACAGAGGTGTCCGTTAAGAGAGAGTTGACTGTATGGCCTATAATCTCCCACGAGTCTCCTGTAGCTCAGGGGTATCTTTCTAGAGCCTCCGACCGGTGTACGGAAGGTCATAGGTTCTACTCCTATTGGGAGATCGAGAATTCGTAATTTAATTTCCCAGAAACATTCTTCTTTCTGATTTGTTTCTATGTGAAAACAATATTGGATGTAAATAGTAATATGTAGCCTGGGAAATGCCTAGATTACAGCCACTGTATATAGTACAATTTTTTTCTTGTGATCGTTTAGCCGTTTAAAAGATCGAGTTTGAATATTTTGATGAAAAAAACAAACAATTAAATTAAAATATATAAGTAAAAATTTCATTCCTTTTATTTCACAGTAGCTATAGAACCCCGCCTTACGACACCTCTGTTACGTACTACTAGATTATTATTTTAGCCCATTGGTAATCGAATAATTGTAACGGGGCGGGGTTCCACTGTGGAAGGAAGGGTTTACTTTAAATATTACAGAGATTAAGCATCACGTTTGTTTTTCCCGCAAACGGTAAAAATCCCACTTTTGCCGTCTGGCGTTTGCCGTTTGTACGTCAAAGTGAGTAGTTTCGCGTTTATCGTGAACGTGTGAATTATCTTCGATTTTTCTGATGGATTTATTTAATGATTGGAGGAAAAGTAAAGAAAATCGAGTGCAAGCTGACGTTTGCCGTTTGCCGTTTGCCGTTTGCCGTTTGCCGTTTGCCGTTTGCCGTTTGCCGTTTGCCGTTTGCCGTTTGCCGTAGAACGTGGTGTTTAATCTCTCTATTATTCTAAATGGCTCTTCACGCCTTTATAGATACACGGTATTTAGATAAAGTGAATACAGTGCAAATACAATTTAATTGAAAATAAATAAAGATTATAGTACATTTCACTTTAGCTACACACGTTGATCAGTTAATATCAGATTAAGAGTAAAACACATTTGATTGGTCAAGGCTGTGTTATTTATCTGAAATACAGTTTGTCTTTTTTTCAAAACAAGCTGGCGGCCTTTTTTCCAAGACCGTCTGAAAGAATAGTGGACATTTCGAGTAATTCGTACTAGGCCCTAATAGATTGTGCTAGTAAATTGTGGAAAAGTTGCTCAATGAAATGCTCAAAAGTTGCCCAAGAGTTGCCAAAAATTTAAAACGTTGCTCCCAATGTTTGAATAGTTGCTCGTCAAAATTAGCCATTTAATTAAACAAGAACCTGGATAACACCTTAAAACAACAAAATAGCAGCCCCAGTTCTCTCACTTAGCGAATAACCGATGGAAATTTGCGGTGTTGTTTGTGGGCGGCATTAAATTGAAAATAACTGCTGTTAATTTGTGGGCGTCAATTTAAACTGAGTTGAAAACAAAGAATATAAATCATTTGCATGATCAATACATGTCTACACTGTAGATTCAATCAACTGCACAATTTGAAAGTAAGAGTTAAGTTGTGTTTTTAATATCTCTGATAAGTTCATTTGTTGCTCAAGAGTTGCTCTGGGAGGCAAAAGTTGCTCAAAGGTTGCTCGCAGTACAAAAAGTTGCTCAAAACTCCAAAAGTTGCTAAAAAGTTGCCGAGCACAATCTATAAGGGCCTATCCAAAGCTGAGCTATTTTAAGAGCGCTTCCTGATTGGTCAGTTCGAGTAACGTGATGTCGGAGCCTCGATCAGAAGGAAATAAAAGTGACTTTCAAAGCATGGCGCGAAACTATTAATAGATTCACAAAATTGTCATGGTGCACGAGGAATCCTACTCTCAGATCATCCTCTCTTGTTTTGGAGGTGTTACCCACCAGTAGTGATGTAAGGTTAACTTCTCATTATAATCCATAAACAATTCTATTAGGCAAGTTATGAGAATAAAATAAATGATCAACAAATTAAAGAGACTGCATTATGAGTCAAGTTCTATTCGCCGGATGAAGCAAACATTTAAGAAAGAAAGTGAAACCTGGCGCAGTTCTCGAAGTAGAAATGCCTTCGTTTTTCAAGCCTCTCTTTATAGTGCGCCTTCGTTTTTCAGCCTCCGTTTATAGTGCGCCTTCGTTTTTCAAGCCTCCCTTTATAGTGCGCCTTCGTTTTTCAAGCTTCCCTTTATAGTGCGCCTTCGTTTTTCAAGCTTCCCTTTATAGTGCGCCTTCGTTTTTCAAGCCTCCCTTTATAGTGCGCCTTCGTTTTTCAAGCTTCCCTTTATAGTGCGCCTTCGTTTTTCAAGCTTCCCTTTATAGTGCGCCTTCGTTTTTAAGCCTCCCTTTATAGTGCGCCTTCGTTTTTCAAGCTTCCCTTTATAGTGCGCCTTCGTTTTTCAAGCTTCCCTTTATAGTGCGCCTTCGTTTTTCAAGCTTCCCTTTATAGTGCGCCTTCGTTTTTCAAGCTTCCCTTTATAGTGCGCCTTCGTTTTCAAGCTTCCCTTTATAGTGCGCCTTCGTTTTTCAAGCTTCCCTTTATAGTGCGCCTTCGTTTTTCAAGCCTCCCTTTATAGTGCGCCTTCGTTTTTCAAGCCTCCCTTTGTAGTTCGCCTTCGTTTTTCAAGCTTTATAGTGCGCCTTCGTTTTTCAAGCTTCCCTTTATAGTGCGCCTTCGTTTTTCAAGCTTCCCTTTATAGTGCGCCTTCGTTTTTCAAGCTTCCCTTTATAGTGCGCCTTCGTTTTTCAAGCCTCCCTTTATAGTGCGCCTTCGTTTTTCAAGCCTCCCTTTATAGTGCGCCTTCGTTTTTCAAGCTTCCCTTTATAGTGCGCCTTCGTTTTTCAAGCTTCCCTTTATAGTGCGCCTTCGTTTTTCAAGCCTCCCTTTATAGTGCGCCTTCGTTTTTCAAGCCTCCCTTTGTAGTTCGCCTTCGTTTTTCAAGCTTTATAGTGCGCCTTCGTTTTTCAAGCTTCCCTTTATAGTGCGCCTTCGTTTTTCAAGCCTCCCTTTATAGTGCGCCTTCGTTTTTCAAGCTTCCCTTTATAGTGCGCCTTCGTTTTCAAGCTTCCCTTTATAGTGCGCCTTCGTTTTTCAAACCTCCCTTATTAAAGTTCACCTTCGTTTTCAAGGCTTCACTTTGCAATGCGCCTATATATAGTGCGCCTTCGTTTTGAAACTTCCTTTTATAGTACGCCTTTTTTTAAAACTCCCGTTATATAGTGCGCCTTCGTCAGTCAAGCTCTCTTGACTCTCTCATTTACTTTTTATAGTGTATGCGACAAACATATTGTGGAATGCAGAAAAAAATCAAATTCCAGTTCATAAGTTCAAAATCCGTTTCAATCGTAATTACAACTACCTTGGCATTTTCTCTTCGTTCAAAAACTTTTGAGTTCTATCTAAAAATAATTTTGTACGTTGCAAAATGATATACGCTTTGTAGTTCTACAAGCTATTTAGATACTGCACAGTCGTTGTTAGCCCATTCACGATGCATTTCGATTCGTTGAAAGCGTACAGAGAAAACAATAAATACTCTTGCCGATATAAAACACGCTCTTACGGCCGTGATTGGTTCCATTTTCTAATCCATATTCATGAAATTCATGAAACTTGTAAAATTTGCATCAAACAGTTACACGTGTGAAGACGCGGATTGATGTCTTGTCGAAGAAGAACAAGTTCTGTCCTCGAGGAAGATGAAACTCAGGAATATTAACTTTCAAAATAAATGGTAAGTGTCATAATAAGTTTCAAGTAATTTTAAACGTTTTGCTCGTTGCTTCACCACAACGAAAACGTCGCGATAGCGAAGATAAGTTTCCACGTTTAGTCGCTATTGACATACGTGAGTTGTGTCTCTCAGTCAATGTATAACGTAGCAGATTTATATTAATCGTGTCAGTGAATGTCAGTTCAAGAAAGATTCTTGGTGGATTACTCTAGAAAATTCCTAGAAGAGGTAGTAAAGTAAATATATCGAGTAAAACTTTGAGTAATTTCGCCGAACAACGCTTTACAATCTTTGACACCTTCAACAAAACAATGCCCTCGTAATATATTCTAAATATTTTTACAACGCTTGTTCTAAAATTATAGTGCGGCCAATTTAATATTTTAAATATATAACAAGTTACTGGCTATCATGACATAACGATTTTATTTGCTTTATTAACTTTCAGGGAGAATACTGACTGAATGAAGGCAAGGAGAATGGAAACCATGAAGAGCTTATGGACGACAAAACGATAAGAATTTGATTTTGCAATTAATTTTCCATGGTGGCAATATATTTGAAGCGCAAGCCTTTTAAATTATTTCGAGGGATTTTTTGTTGCTGTTTTTTTTTTTACTGTGGTTAATTCGCCGTATTTTTTGGTTTTAAACGAAGCATTGTTTTCACTATAGATCACTGATTATTGATGCGAGTTCTTGAAATATACTTGCCACCTATTATTTTGAAAGATTTATTGATGAAAGTAATTTTATAGAGCGGCTTACTTATAGCTTTCGCAACTAGAAGTAACTCCTTCAAAAAGTCGCGTGAACACATACACTTGTTCTTTTCTCCACTCTGATTGGCAAACAATTGAAAATATTATCTTTCCTCTGATTGGTTAACAGTTGAATACGTTTTCCAGAAGCCAACGTCGAGGCAAGTCTCTCTCAAAAGCTGTTGGAAAACCGCTCATACAATTGTTTTCAGTTTATATACTGTTGCTGAAGTGTTATTTGATACGAAACATCGAAATTTTTGAATGGTTTTAAGAGACGTGGAGCGAATTTGAGGTGGCAGCGTGTAACTTAATATTTATTTATCTGTTTTTTTCGAGTGGATTTGAAACGAACTTTAGGTTAGCCATTGAACAATGAAAGCAGGGGGTCACTGTGACCTCTTTTTACACGAATTATTTTTACAATACATTATCCTCTTCGTATGCAAAATTTATTGGAAATGAACGCGCCACCTTAACGCTAACTTCACGTTTCTATAACCATCAACACTTTCAGTTAATTAACTTATTTGTTAGTCACGGCTATTTGAAGGTCCCTCCATGAAATAAGAATGCTTTAGAAAAAATCTTGTTGGATTGCAATGACTGAGGAAATTTTGTGGCAATTGTCTTTATCATTTTTGTTTCACTGTAAAATATTTTAGGCGAGTTTTGTTCAATGTGCCCGGATTTGCTTTGCTATATCTTGAATGGAGGACCCTTCAAAATGTCATTTATTTCCTTGATATTTAAAACAAGTGTTTCACGGTTCGGCGCATGTTCAGGCTTATCAACTTTGTCCGTTTAAAAAAAACCACTCACGTGTACTTCTCGATACTTCAGTAATCACATACTATAATTAGTCCAAGCAAAACGACGAATGGCCAAAATTCAGAGCAAATTTCAAAAGATTACACCGAGAATATCGACATTGAATATCATAATAAATTATGATATTACTGGACTGCAGGTTTGAAGTTCTTAGCCATCGTAAGACAGCTTCCTTAATTCCACTTCCTTCTGGGGATATATATTGTTAATTAAGTTCATTCCAAGGGTATAGAAAAGGGATGCAGTGTTTCTACTGTAGGTATGTGAAAGGGGTACCTTTTCTGTCAAAAATGGTATATAAAAGGGCAAGGGGTTGGACCTCTGGGCGGAGCCTCCCCGTATAAAACGTTTTTGAGTACCCCCCCCCCCCCCCCGGGGGATTTATTCTGGTAATTCATTCTAGTATTCAAATGTTGGCATTCTCGGTGTAATCCGTTGAAATTTTATGTGAATTTTGTTCATTCATCGTTTTTCTGGACTAATTGTAATATGTGATTACTGAAGTATCGAGATGTACATGTGAGTGGGGTTTTTAAACTAGAGATAGAGTTGATAAGCCGGCACATGCGCCGAACCGTGAAACACTCCCTTTAAGTAATTTAAAAATCAATATCTGGTTTATTCCTGACGGTATGTTTAAAAAAAGGCCCGTTTTTTTATAAGTTCTGATACAATAGGTAACGAGAACATAGCAAATCGACAAAGTTAATTTCTTGATGTACGACCAAATTCTCTGACCTAACTTTGGGTTTGAAAGGATCGGAGGATTACGGACCACAAAATAATAATGTATCTAGCATGTTGTAACTGAAACCGAAAAAAAAAAAAAAAAAAAAAAAAAAAGCGAAAATCTACAATTGAGAAACTATTGTCTTGATGTTCCACCAAATTCTCAGAATTGACGTCAAAAGAAATGTACGGCAATGAGAAAGGGGAATTGATATGTCGATCTTGGTTTGAAAGGATTGAAAGATCACGGATCACAGATGACGGATCACGGACCACGGACCACAAAGTAAAAATGCTGTAGCCAAACCGAATTGTATATTTTTGACAGTTAACCTTGGTGTATCGAGGAAAATTTTCTTGGTGTGTTCTACGTTCCTGTGGCGGCTTTTTGCCTTTCCTTTTCTCGCAAAAAGTACACGCATTTGTCTTGTAATTACACACAAACTGCTAAACTGAACAAAAAACTGATTCGGCATTTTTCCGTTTTTCTTTCTTTTGAGATTAATTCAGTTTTATGTCACAGAAGACGAAGAAAGAAAATACTTTAGAACATTAAGCGTTTCAGTCCAAATTTAATTTTCATATTTGATATAAATCAATTCTTTTTAACTCGTGGTCTGTAAATCCTCGACTTGCTTTGCATGCACGCTCTATATTTTAGTTTTTTTCTATCAAAGTTCTATTATTTTGGGTTAAACATCTCAATAGGACCAGATATTGATTTTCGTAGTCTGTCTAGCCTGCGTAACAAGCGTTCCTGTACGAACGAATAGCTTTTTCCGCGATCGAAGAGCTTTTTCTTCATTCTGCTATAGTCTGTCTTGTTGCATTTTTGGTTGTTACATAGGGCAAGAGAAAAGATCGCGCAAAACGTGGCAAACTAAACTGCAAATTTCTATTTGGGTTTATAAATCATGACAAAAATCTCGCAAAATTATGAGCAATCAATGAATTTTGATTTACGAGTGTGTTCTCTTGCTCCGCGGTAACAAATCAAAAGTTACATGGCGTAGCTTAATACCTACAGGTAAATAATTCAAGTAGAAGATATTTAGAACGTATACAAATGACTCTGAGGTTCCGTTAAATTCGAATATTATTTTTGTTCATGTTGAAATATATCGCCAGAGGGATAAAAAAAAATCATTGATTGAAATAACATGTACAGATGTCTTTGGCTAGTGATAGCTTTTAGGATAGAAATTAAATTTCTATGGACAAAATAAAAATCGGAAAAAAAAAACTAAGTCTTTTGGCGGGAAAATTATCCTTGGAAAAAGTCTGTGCTTTTGAATGGTGTCTGATGTTGAGTCAAAAATATTCTAAGTCTTTTGGCGGGAAAATTATCCTTGGAAAAAAAGTCTGTGCTTTTGAATGGTGTCTGGTGTCGAGTAAAAAATATTCTAAGTCTTTTGGCGGGAAAATTATCCTTGGAAAAAAGTCTGTGCTTTTGAATGGTGTCTGATGTTGAGTCAAAAATATTCTAAGTCTTTTGGCGGGAAAAAAAATCGTGCATTGTGCCAACGGTTTTGACCCATCAAAAGTCGTAGTTTATCTTTGATTTCTTATACTAGACTCTGTTCAAACGCGCGGAATTTTTTTCTTTTTGGCAACCCTACATAGTTAAAATATAGTAAAAGAGATAGCCTACATTTCTTCCAGGGGTGGTCACTAAGCAGGCTTTAAAGCGCAAGCGCAATTATATGCTCATTAAAAGAAAATAAATAAAAGAAACAATGGTAGTTTAATAGTGTTTTTATTCCTTAAGTACCATTAACTAATTACAATTGTTTTAAATAACAACCAAAGTTGTTTACAACACTCGAGAACAAGTAAGACTAGTAATTATTCACAAAACTACTGAATTACAACAGTATCATTAGAAGAAAACTAAGTCAAATGACCGCTGTTGTTAAGAAAAGTAAATAAAACTTGGAAAAATTATAAGCTTGAAGTTGTATTCGTCAAATTATAAGAGCAATTTTCCAATGACCGTCATGAAAACAAAATTAAAATAATCATAAAGCAAATCACTGCCGTCACAGAATAGCGCAATAGATCATACAATCAAAACATGTGCTTGAATGTTATGACTGCATAATCTATCCCGCTATTTTGTGGCGGCAGTAATTTGCTGTGTTAATAACGTTGAAAATTTGCCTACGTTGCACGAATTCTGTGAATCTATTTTCAGCAAAAAAAATTCTAAATTTCCTTTAGTCAATGCTTTCTCAGTTTTGTTTACGGGTTTGGTAAAACCACTCTTAATAATAGGTTCTTCTTGTCGACGAGTAGAAAATACTGATGAATATGCAGAAAACTTTTTTCGCGGCTAAATTACATATATTTATACCTCTAGAATTAATCTCTGGCTATCTTGTCTTGTACACATGAGTTCTTTAAGAGTCCTCCTTGTCTTCTCTCTCCTGGATTGTGGTCCACATCAACAAGCAGTATTAAAGGCACTGAAAGAGAAAACAAGCGTACGTGTTAAAATATGAAAGAGTTGAACGTATTTCCAAATTATTGATGTACTAATAAAACTTGTTATTAAATTTGAACATTTGCTTTGTCTCCCTACATTAATTGTCGGGAATTAGCAATTATATACTGATGCTCGATAGCCTTGACGCCCGAATCGAGTGAAAATGGTCGATTTTCAACCCAGCTGGGACTCGCTGAACCGCGTCTGGAGGTGAAATCGAAAATGTTGTTTTCCTCAGGGCTACTTATATGCGAAAGGATAGCGAATTCTATTTAAGCTTTACCGCACTACATGTATGTTTGATTTTTGCTGACATACTCTCTTAAAATGTCTTTCTAAAACTTCTCTAATTAGAATTTCGAAAAAAAATACTGGTAATTTGTTCGCGAACAAAATAATTACACGATTGTGTAAATATCAAACGTGAAAATTATTCAACGAGAGACAAAATACTTATTAAACGCGGACCCGTGCTATACAACGAAACCACGAGAAAAGTTTACTGTTTACAAATTCAACTAAAAGTTGTATGACGTAATGCTATGATCAATATTCAAACTCTCCTCATTGTTTTCCCACAAACTTCTGATGTCTAGTTGAGAGAATTTGATAATATATCAAGACAATTCACCTTGGAGATCACTGACGTAGAAGCCGAACATTGTATGGATATTGTGAGGAGAATTTCGATGTTGATCACTTTTGCGGCTCAAAGTGTGATTTTTTAGTTATTTACCTGAACAAGCATGTAGTCAGAATCTACTTCGTGTCAGCGGCTATCTGTATGATCCAGAATCTACTTCATGTTACTTCCACTGGAATCCAGAGTAGGCGTAGCTGTGTGGAGAAATAAACAAAATCCATATCAATTGACAAATTAATTGCCTTTTAACTTGATTTCATTCCATTTCAACAATAACTACATCAACGATGTTATTAAATCTCTGAAAATGTTCCACTCGTTGGTAGCTACAACCCTCGTCATATTTGTTTGAAACACTTTGTTTTGCACACATTCTGCCCTCTTCCCACCCCTGTGCAATGTTGAGAAAAACACTTAGAAACGAACACACGAGTACATTTTGCCATTTTCCAACATTGCAAGGGGGAAGGGGTGTAGAAAAGTATTCAGTAGTTGTTATGCCTATTATTTCAAGGTTTTGTATGTGTCTCAACTAAATGTGACGGGGGTTGTAGCAGTATGTAACAACTGAAATAACCAAAGTATAGCATAAATTAAATTGAAGGTCATTCAAGGTCAGCCAATTTTCAAGGGAATGTTTCCAAGTTTTTTTATTTATTTATAGTAAGCGAGAATTGTTTTTGCATTTCGAAAAGGAAAGCTGCTTTGTAAGTGATACGGAGGAAAGCACTAATAATAGGCACTATTTGTTTTCACCTCTTTTCCAAAAAAAAATCCTCCGTTTGCAATAGGCCAATTTCGATATATTAAATTCTAACTTGGCTACGAGGCTTTGGGGAATAAAACAAAAGAAATGATTTATTCATCCCTCAACCTCGATGTGATTTCTTTTCATTTCTTTTGTTTTATTCCCCTAAGCCTCGGAGCCAAGTTAGAATTTTAATATATCGAAATTGGTCTATTAACACGGCCGTAAGTCATAAGTCAGTCTTGGCGACATACGATCATATTTTTTTATCACTGGTTTCGAAGCAAGTTACCATAGCAACGAGAAGGGTGTCCTATTGATTTGAGCAAGGCTGATCCGGGGGAGGGGGGGGGGGGGGGGTGACTCCCATATAAAAGTGACGAGGGTGATCGTCGGAAATTTTTTAAAAGAATCCCTAAAAGGTACAAGAATTTCGTTTTATGGGTGTGGCCCAAATTCATTTTCAGCCCAAAGAGGTACCAATTCTAAGACAAAACTAGTTCCTGTCCAATTTGTTCCAGCTTAATACCCTAAAAGGTACCGGAATAAGTCTAACGGTAATCATTTTAGATTTTAACACCCCTAAGCGGTACCAAACCACGAATTTTAACCCCTAAAAGGTACGACGATCACCCCCTTCACTTTTATATGGGAGTTCCCTCCGGGAGGCTAGGCTGATATATCTAAAATTATAATACATAAAATCTGACATTTCTGAACAATCTTGAAATCCAAGATGACGAATCCAAGATGGAGGATTTTTAAACGTACGACGTCATTCTGACGTGATATGATGTCATAATTTACACGTGACGGTCACTAAAATAAACATTTTTGGATGAATGGGCTCCTAACACCATATATAAGTTTCATTATCATAGCGTGAATACCTTTCGATATATACATGATTACATGGGGGAAGGGGGGGGGGGGGGGGGACTTTCTGACCCCCTCCCCTAGACTCACGAAAGAAAAAAAGTTGAGGTAGAATAGAGTTAAACGTCCATCAATTCTACATTTCTGGTGTGACTGATCATTACTTCCAGCTATTCTTGCACTGTATGACGATTAATTGGGGACGGTTCATGTACGATAAATGAAGCGCTAAACAGAGAAACAACTCACCTCTGTTCGAAATATCACTGAAGATATTTTGTCTAAAGCTCATCTCGTTCTTCGACTCAAAGGTGGAAATTTCAATCTACAAACAGACTAGAAAACAACGTAAGTGATGATGGTCTTAGAACAACCAAACAACATCCAAGCCGGACATCGATCAAGTCAGCAAGGTCGAAATAAACGCTGTATAAAAGGTCTGCGGTTAGAGCGGTTTTCAATTGAGTGTAGTAAAACCAAAACCATAAGTAATCCCCCTAACCAATCAAAAAAGACGACAAGAACACAAGAAACCAGTCAGAACTCGAAGCAAATACATATTACCGCGCCAAGCGCGGGAAAACGCGTGCGACCAAGTTGTGGATTGGTTTTAGTTTGGCATCTGCATGATTGGATAATAAATGGTTAAGAAAGTGGCGCGAGTTTTTTGGACCAATTAGAGAGCGTATTAAAGCAAAACCGAAGCAAACGCAAGTTTACTTTCAGCTCTCAATTGAAAGCCGCTCTAATGCCCAATCACAACAAACGTAAACAACACAATGAACCAATCAGAACTCGAAGCAAATACACGTAACCGGCGCCAAGCGCGGGAAAACGCGTGTGACCAAGTCGCGATTGGTTTGGTTTTGCATCTGATTGTATAGAAAGCCATATTTTTAACGAAATTCGTCCCTGTACTAACATTATTGTGTATGCTAGGTTTGAAGTTTTTAGAACTTTTCTGTGCGTTTTTATGAGCGTTTTTAGGGTTTTCGTGCGCTTAGAATTATGGGTAAATGTACCAGCCACCGTCTTTTCGGTACGGTAGATTGAAAACCAATTTTTTTGTACAATAATTGACATGAAGACTGATTTAAAACAAGAGCTCGCGATCAAAAGGGCAGGAATACACAAAAATCCACCAAAAAAAAAAATTAAAATTAAACCATTTACATAGAACATAAATAGAAGTGCACTCAGGGCATGTGTGAATATTGTTTGCTGTTTTTAGCTAAAATAAAATAACAATACAAATATTTGCTAACAGCCACCCCCCGTTCAAAAATTCTGGAACCGCCCTGGTATAAAGAAGTTTCTGATCTGTATACTCCAAAAAGTCCGTCCAACTCAATTGTTGTATACAATTTAATTTATTGCATTTCAACAACGTTTTGTAAAATTTTCTCATGTAAGTTGATTAAGTTAAATATACAATCTAAAGAAAAGTTATGTTACCTGAAGAAATTGGGTCACGGATGTACGTCTCCTTCAAATACTCTCAGTACGGTTTCTCTTCTAGAGAAAAGGATCTGAAAGAAAAATATGCAAGTAATATCACCACGATGCGTCTACAATATTGTTTTAATACCCAGGAGCTACCAGGAACTGTAATGTTGTTAAAGCTGGCCTTTAAAAATCATCTAACGAGTTGTTACGAACAACAACGTGCAAAGTGCAAATAATTGAGTCAAACCAGCCGGAATGTCATGCTGTTCGGTAAACTTGCAATTGCTGATCAATTTTTAAGAAAACGTTTGCTAAATATTATCACTCTATCGCACGTTTTAACGCCACAAAATATTTTCTAGCTTGTCAGACTTAATATTTTCGACAAATATACTGCAATATAATTAATTACAAGTAATTCACTTTACAAGTAAAAGTTAATAATTGCGGAATTAATATTTGTAGCAGTTTCCAAGAGAAAGAGCTATTAAACATTATATTCGTATGGTTTCTTACCTAGAGACGAGCGATTCAAATACAATTCCCTTATCCTGAGAGTACAACGTGGAGGCTTCGTACTACAAAGCACGTGGTCGCAACGTTTGCTTGGACGAAGAGTGCTGTAGTGCTGATAGTTGAGCTTGTCAGAGCACCGAGTGTTCAGTTGACAGTCCCAGCTATGCTTGTTATAAACGCTTGCTTGCTTTTTTGGTGGCTGAAAGGAGGAGAAAGATAAATCTCTGCTCGAAAGCGGTTTAACGTAGATGGCAAACGACCAACTGAAGAATGTAACGCGACAAATTTTTCATCGCATGTAATTTGCAATTAAAATTTTCAAACATTTGTGGCCTCGCAATGAGGTTTTGCTTCAATGTGATTGGTCTCTCGTTGCATTGTAATTAAGCGCGGCTGGTTTGAAATTACTTCTCGTCAAATTCGTCAAACTCTACACACGAGAATATCATTTTGGAAAGAACAACTATAAACATAAATTTCTTGAATCGTTCTTTAGTACTTGAATAAATGGATTCTTCAAGAATTTTCAGTGCCGCAGTAATAAGTTGGGAAAAGGGAACTTTTTTAACAAAGAGTGTCGATGGTAGTGAAGATCGCGTTTTTTTGGTGATTTTGGAGGGAAAAATCCAGGGTTTTTTTTGTGTATCTCTGGTCCAATTTAATGTTCCGTACTCGTTTAGGCATGCTTTGTTAGACATTTTCCTTCTCTATTAGTGGAATATCAAAGACATCCTCTGGCGTGAAAAGTGATGACGTCACAAGTGTTACAAGTTCGTGGTCTCCTCTTGGCCGGTTATGGGTGTCAATGTGTTAAGCTCCAAAGGTTATCCTTACTGATTTGCTAAGTTATATTTTAATGAATGTTAATCCAGAGTAATTGACACATCTGCACAATTATTATTCATTTGTTGATTTTTTTTTTAATAACAGCCACTGTCAATGTATTAAAATAGTGTAGAGAAATTCAATGTTTCAACAATGTAAAATCAGGATCAAATACTTTGAGAACTACATAATGGAATTATTTGAGCAAGAATTTAAAACTACAAATAAGTCCACACAAGCCACAAGGGATGGTTATAGTAATAGCCATAAACAGCAGTTGTGTAGACTGCGAGCAGTCCCTCTTTCTTCCCGATAGCGAGTGCGAAGAGGGACTGCTCGCAGTCTAGCAGTTGTGCTTTTTCCAAAACAAAATACCTATCCAAAATAGTACTAATCTCGCCTATTCCAAAACATAACATGTTGGTAGAATGATTTTCCAATAATATTGATTCGTTAAAGTACAGTTTATGTGGTGAATGTGTGTTTCAACCACTATTTTGTACTCGTATAATAACCTAGAAAAAAAACAATACTTGCAATACAACAATTATACAAGGACCAAAAAAAACTATCATGTATTAATTTTACAGTGCGACTACTGTAACCAGGGTCACTTAGACATTGAAAACCAGTCACATATAGCAACGCAGCATACATAATTTCAACTTAATTCCAAGTAAAAATGTTGTATTGCACAAAAACTGATTGTTGTGGTTCGGTTTTCGTAGTCTACGGTGGCCCCAGAAAAGTTAAAAAGGTTACAGTCTGTCTACAAGCGGCAAGCCTAGTCGCCTATCAAGCCGGCAATCCATAGCCTAGCATGAAGCGATGACTCGGAGTATCGCTACTACAATACTGGCCACTAAATTTGAGACACTTCGTAAATTTTGCCTGAAAATTGATTTTATATGGGGAGGAAAGATTGCGCGACGAGCCCAAAGAGCATCTGCGTAGGAGGCTACCTCCCCTCCTGCTGCAATGTTGAATCACGGGACTACACACTATGTCAAATTAAACGATGGCTCTTCAGGTTCAACATTGTACAGGGGGAAGGGGGGAATCAATGTGGAAGTTTATTTTTTAAGCCCCCAATTATCGATAGATTTCAACAAACTAAACAAAAATAGCCAAAAATGAGAAGTGTCCCAAAACATTTTGTCCAGTATTGTAGTAGTACCGGGCAGTATAGAAGTCGCACTGTAAAAGTCTGATTTCTGAACACTCCACTACTCCAGAAAAAAAAAAAGTGGCAATACATCTAGGACCTCTCCCACCCACTATTCTAAAACGTCTTCTTGTTGATTAAACACGTCTCGTGTTCTGAAAAAAATAAGCTACACAATTCACCGAAAACTCGTCTCTGACAATTGACCGAGTCCACGATTTTCCATTAGCGGAATACAGTGGAACCCGGTTAATACGGACACCAATGGGACATGAAAAAGTCAGTGTCCGTATTATCCGGGTGTCCGTATTAAGTGGGCTGATAAGACAAAACATTTACTGTCCGTAATAAGCAGGTGTCCGTATTAACGAGTGTCCGTAAAGCGGGGTTCCACTGTACTCGCTAATCAAAACCGTAAGCCGACGAGACAACGTCCTTCTGATTGGAAAACAAGAACTGGGAACTCTTTGGCTATTTTACGAGGAAAAGTCTTTGTTTACGACGTGAAATACTTGCTCGGATGGCCGCTAGCTTGAATGCCAATTCAAAGTTATATATAGCCCTGGGAGTTTTCAAACTCCATCTTTGGGGAACAGGCGATTTATTCTCAAACTTCTGGAGTCATTATAGCCATTCACTGTACGCTTACAAAGCCATATTTTGGCATCACTTCAAGTGATTCAGTCAAGTGGATGCTTCCTTTGTTCCTACATGACGTACACTTTGTCAGCTTGATCCACTCGGAAAATCTCTTTAGTTTTAGGGCACGTGACTCGACCATCATTTTCATTCGCCATTCCACGTAACGCCTGAAAATGGAAACAAACAAAACACAAAGGTCAAAATACATTATAGTATTTTATTACATGGCAAACTGGTCCTGTTCACAATGAAAAGGAGCCTTCTGATTGGCAGAAACTTTTAGGGCAACCTATCAGGGGGTGGGGGACTGGCATATTAGACTAGCATCCCATCCAGTAGTAGCTATACTCCTAGTTGCTTCATCCTACCAAAACCAGGATAACCAGGATAACCTGGGCCAGGTATGGGTGCACACAGGTGTGGGCGCAGGGGCAAGGCATGTACTAGAACCAGGAAAATCGGAACAGCCCGGAACACCCTTAAAAAATGTTAACCCTAAGCAGAAATCAGTAACTGCTAACCACTAACCGCAGGGTTAACTTTTAAGAGTGACTCAGGGCTGTTCTGGCCAGCGTGTTTTGGTGTTCCTAGTTTTAGTACATGTACATGCCTTACACCTGTGTACACCTACAGATAATACTATCCAGACTTTAATACTCTTATGAATTGAAGGCAAAATAGTTTACTGAATGTTTGTCTTGACTCACATTCTCTCCATACACGTATCCATTAGGTAGCACCATGGGTGGGTTGTTCTCGTTCATGATATGTCCTGACATGGGACACACCAATCTGGACTGAGCACAGTGCGCATAGGGTAGAGGACGACCTAAGATGTTCAGCGGGTGGCTGCAGACAGGACACTCGGGACTCTTGTGTCCTGCTTGGTAGCAGTGACTGTTATCAGTTAAGAATTATTATTTCATATATTTTTTCTGGAATCCCCCACTGATCTTCTAGTACCACAGATCAGTTTGGGTAACCTTACTACTGTATTTACAACCCTAAATTATATACACTGTATACAGTTGAACCTCTCTACAACGGCCACCCTGGGGTGGAATTAACTGGCCATTTTGGAGAGGTGGCCATTGCAGGGAGGTTTCAATATGAGTGAAAAGTATGGATAGACGTACAATTGGGACGAAAAATCCTGGCCGTTGTGGAGAGGTGGGCGCTATAGAGAGGTGGCCGTTAGTGGAGGTTCGACTGTATATAATATATACTTTGAAATAAAACCAAACGTTTTTACTTAATTGAGTCATATTTAGGGTTTAAAATACCTGTATGTAGTCTAAAGTGTCAGCCACCTCCTTGCCCTAAGTCTCAGAGGGTTAGGGCAAGGAAATGGCTGACGCATCAGACTATATAAGGACCATCCACAACATGCACATTTATTTTATGTCTACAGTAGGTTTAAAATTCCCAATGGGAATGGTTTTGCGACTTAGTCAGAACATGACATGTACAGTTGTACAGTGCAGCAGTGAACTTGTTTGTACAAGCTAGGGTTCCATTGTTGAGTCATTGGGCCTTCAAAGATCTTGCGCTTGGAAAAAGATTGGGCTGTACAAAGAATTCACCGATTGAAAGAATAGGATGGATTCTCACATGGGTTTGTGTGCTCAACGATGCACACCTCCAAATTCCTTATCAGTAATCTCACCAATGTAATTAGCACCATAAAACATTCCCCTCTGTAGATGACATAATTATGATATGTGAATCAATGTTTTTGTCCTTAAGGTTGAAAAGAAAAATGAAAATCTAGCTTAACCTCTAACGTGCCGGAACCAGCTTTGGTACTGAGAATTTGGTATATCTAAACGAATATCCCAAAGAGAGACAATTTTCTATTAATTTCATCAGCACCTGTGTCCTGAACATTCACCCTGTCACTTAAATATCAGGAGAAATGACAATCATATACATGCATCGATAAAGGGATTTTGGCCATTATTTGAAATGATAAAGCCCTGTTGAAAAGACAAGTCTATTTGATGAGAGAAAGGATACGGTGTCTTGAGAGCTGACAGTCCCGCCTGGAGTGTAACAGCTAATGCTGACTGATCATTAAGCTGATGAAGCTGAAAATTCTCTCTTCTAAACTGCATGACCAGCTGACCCCACCTCTCCAAGTCAAACAATTCCTGCAATTAAATACAAATTACAATTACACATACAGTTGATACATGTATGGAGGCCTGACCATGCCCTACTCTGTCAAGGGTTATAATACATCGTCCCCTTTGAATTGACGTACAGTAGGAGACTAGGCCAACGGCTTAATGTCACTGCCCAATGACATGATCATCTGAACTGAGACACGGTGTTCAATACAGCTGCATGATCTTACCAGTCAGAGTCCAGTTAGAGTTCGGAACCAAACAATTATATACTGACTACATACACTGTACATGTAGCATTTCATAGGTTGTCACAAAAAGCCTATCCTGTACCCACCCTGTATGGAGAGCAGCTGGTCCCTGGCTTGAAGGCCAGTAATGCCATGGCTCTCTGGATTTCCTTGGTCATGGTGCCATCAACATTTGCAGGTGGAAAATGTTTCCTGGCATACCTGTTATTAACAAAGGAAAGTACGCAGCATGAGCAATAAATATCTGTACAGATCTTACATGTACAGTAAACTCTCTCTAAGGCGGACATCCTCGGGACCAGCTCTAGCTGCCTGCCTTAGAGAGGTGTCCGCCTTAAAGGGAGTTTAGTTACAGACAAACAAGTAAAATTCGGCCAGGATCAGCCAGCTAACCATGTCCGCCTTAGAGAGGTGTCCGCCTTACAGTAGTGTCCACTTTGAGAGAGTTGACTGTACATGTTCTGCAGATCTTAGTTGTACTTTTTGTAGATTACAATCATACAATCATGTACATGTATCTTTGCCAGCTGGCAATGAATTCCTGACTGTTCTTTACTGGTAAAAAATGTACAGGTACACTGTATTGTGCACACATGTGCATTTTATATCTGAGGGTGGGTTATATTTGGTGGTGGTGAATTATCGATCAGAGGGAGTCTTGCACCCACATGTACAAGTTTTACAGGCTGCACACAATGTGAGTGTTTTCTTTTCTTCCCCCCCCCCCCTTTTTTTGGGGGGGGGGGGGTGGGATACTGGTACTGACATGGAATTCTACCATGCTTTTGTGAAGTCCATAACTTGAGCAAACTTAATCCATTACAGTTTTCATTGATTAAATGCCCAACAAATCAGTGATACATGTATATATTTTTTACAGAATTCATCAATTCAGCATTACATTGTATGATTACAGGTGTACATGTACATGTATGTACAAAGCTGAATGGTTTTTAAATATTGTGAGACAAACTTACCTAACTGCTTCCATTTTATCACCTCTTCTCACTAGTTCCACAAACTCTTGCATTCTCACATTGAATTCAAGGTTACTCTGGACATAAAAAATACAATGAAATAAAACAGAATCACGTTGAGCAAAACAGTTCCCACTGTGTAGGTTTACCTGTGAACTGTTAGAACTGACTACTACATATGTACATACACATATTAATAACAAGCTTTTGGCATTGAGATACGACTTTGTGCTTCGAATACTAACAGGGCTTTCTTTTAGTGATAATTAATGCATGGATGTGTAAAAATGATACCGCTGGTTACCGCGATCAGGTAAACAAGATGGCGTCCGCGAAGAACAGACACGTTAAGTTTGCTCGCAAAGTAAAGGATCTCACAAGGATTTGTCAATAAAAACTGTATTGAAATATAAAGTAAGTGCCTACATTGTGTTTTCTTGGGGTTTAAGGTATTTTTATTATATTATTAATTAGTAAAATTTTTCATTCAAAAAGTAACTCTCAGTTTACAACGTGTTCGACAACGTTGCCAGCGATTTGTTTTGTCATGTGCGAATTCACTGCAAGGATGTTGCTCTCCGGTAAGTTTTAAAATGAAGTGAGTTCACTGAGTTGATAGTGTACGTGTTAAAAATGTGGAAATATCTTCCCGGAGTTTCCAAAGTATCTGACGAGAAAAAGATCGACCAATCTGTACCGAAAACAGTCCGAAAACACAGGCCAGGGGGAGGTGGGGAGGGTATATCTCTGGACAAGTGGAAAAATTAAGTGCCCAACCCTGCAGTGTAGAATGTACTACCCACCTTAAATTTCCTTAGCTTGGATTTGTTTTCATAACACCAGGCTAAACAAGGTCCTATTTCTCTCCTCAACAAGGATTCTTCCACTTTTCTTGACACCAAGAATAAATCAATGTCCACATATTCCTAGAATGAAGGGAAATAAATCCAGTCAAGTTCACTGAA
The DNA here is from genome assembly GCA_029204205.1 of Desmophyllum pertusum. NCBI lineage: Eukaryota > Metazoa > Cnidaria > Anthozoa > Scleractinia > Caryophylliidae > Desmophyllum > Desmophyllum pertusum. The sequence continues at coordinate 551,998 of MU826391.1, read as the reverse complement.
GTCAGACCTTCCTTTGCCCGCGTGTACAAAATGTATGGGTAGACATGTCAAATAAATAACTTAAAAATAAAATATATTAGCACAGGGTACACTAGAGGAATTCAATTTGAAATTTGAAGTAACATAGCCATACATATTGCGTTACACGAATATGTATATATACCGCAGGCCAAATTTTGAACTCCAAATGAATCACCCCGGCTGGGGCTGTGAATGCAGACCTCTCGAGTCCAGCACTCTAACCAATAAGCCACCACACTTCCCACACGACTCAATTGATGTAAAACATAATTGTCCTTACTAAGGAGACACTGTATGTGTATGTCATTTAGTACAGAGTACATGTTCAGAATTGTACATGTATACATGATTTATATAAACTAAAGAATATTAAACAAATTCAATGAGTCTCAATGTAGAAAACACACCTCTATTTCAGAATCCTTAGCGAGTTTAATGGCAGTTTCATAGTACCCAGATCTAAGACAATGATCTACCAACATTCTATCCAGTCGTTTCTTTTTCCACAATATAACAGCACTCTTCCGCTCATCTGCATGTTCTTTGATGTGGTCTAGACGTGCTCGACAGTGTCGTAAACAAGATTCTTCTTGAGAAAGGCATTCTTCTGACTGAAAAGACATGGTCAGACAATTTTTGAATACACCTCTTTGACTTTAGAGCTACATGTACATGTACATGTACATGTGCAAGGATTTACTTTATACATTCCATTTACATTATGATACAAAAAATATGAATTAAAAGAAAGACCATAAAATAATGTATGTAAAGCAATATTGCCCTATTAAATAATAAAATAAAATAAAAAGGTTTACATGTAAGACACTAAGCTTGTTACATGTATTTGCATGATTCATTACTAACAATCCATGTAATATATAAAATTGTATATATTGTAGTGAGAGCAATTTACATGGTTGGTAGCTAAAATGAGCCATTTTCCACCAGATCTTCTCTCTTACAAATGTACACAATGAATCTGTTGCAACCAGGGGTGTAGGGTTCTGAAAAGCTCCTGCATGAAAATGGTGTGGATAAACTGAAGCATGGGATCCCAGGATCCTTTATTACCAAAATCTAACACTACTTGGTGATTAGTATATACCAAACCAGTGAATAGTGCTTTTCGCGCGTTCTGATTGGCTAGCTCGGAGGTGAATAGTCTTTGCTATTCACCTCCGAGCAAAACAAAATGGCCGTGCGTTTGCTTCTTTGATCAAAGCAGAAATTACTTCCATAAACGAGGCCGCTACACGTCACTGTGTTATCAAAAATACCTGAAGATATTTAGAGGTGATCATTTGTAGCAAGTTTAGTCGTATCACTAAATAAAATCGCCAAAAATGTCGTACAAAATGTTTTGTTTACTGTCGAGCAAATAGCTAGAGTAAGAACGTCACAACGCTCAGTAATAATTTCGAACAGTTTTAAAAGTCTTTGAAGTGGTTCCAAACGCTGTCCAGTCCAACTAACTTTAAAATGCAATTCCTACCTGAAATCCTGAATACAGCAGTGTCTTTCTAAAAGCAAGAAGTCCCTGCTGCCAACGATTTAGTTTTGTATTCGGATCGACTAATCTCGGTCTCACTACGCTAGAAAATATTCCTGTTGCCATATCATGATCAAGAACTGCCCAAATGCTGTGGCTTCTCCAAACTTTACTGCCTCTCCCCTCCGGTAAATTAAAAGCAGTAACATCAGATGGTGGTGCAGTCACATCAGTGTGAGAAATAATTGAACTGGAATTACGAAAACGTCTTCGGTTTATAGGCAGCATCTTGACCATTTTGTTCAGTTTATAACGGCACTTGCGGCTTCGTTTCTCAGGCAATAGAAACTGACAGAACTTGTAAAATACGAGAAAATAGAACTTGTCGCTTTTGGTCCATCAGTAAAAACGGAAAAAATAATAATTTTCCCCTTGAAATCGTCAAAGTCCAACGTACGAGACATGTTGATCGCCTGATGTTGTCATGTGACTTTTCCCGCGCTGTCCTTGGTCGCGCGTAGGGTTCCACTTTTAAAGGATTTTTCCGATTTTTCGCGGTAAAATAAATCTATAATTTTGGAGCTAGCTATTTCACTGGTTTGGTATATACTAAAACAATTATTATTCACCTCCACTTCGGCGAATAATTGTTAAATATTCCCCGAGATGAAGACGAGGGGAATATTCACGAGCCTGAGGCGAATAATTGTTTTATAATATACAAATCAAAGGGGAAATGTCAAATTTCTCCAAGAAAATGTTCTGCCAAGTTTTTCCCAAGACAAAAAAATTTGAACTTCGTGGCATTTCCAAATAAGGTAGAGAGGGTATATTGCCTCTGATACCATGAGTAGGGAACCAATAAAATTACTTGAAAATGCACTATCCCATGGTTAGTACATGTACATGTATATATAGTGGAACCCCGCCATACGACCACCCCGTTAACACGACCACTTTTGTTTGTGGCCCGAGCAAAATCCCACTAATATAATTTTCTTATGCGAGTATTAATCCGACCACCCTGTTATTACGACCAACGACCACCTTTTGGAGTCCCCAGTCGTTATTTTCTTGAAAAAATTACCCCATTAATACGACCAGTCAAAATACCTGATGAGACTGCTGAATGAAAACAGACACAATCTGACAAACAATAACGCATTTTAGTGAATGATGTCCGGCAAAATTGTTAGTGATTAGCGTGTTCAATTTATAACGGAGTTTAAGGTATAGTTGTCATGGCATTATTTAGAAGGGTGTAGCACCATAATTTGACCCTACCCCGTTAATACGACCAAATTGTCATGGCCCGACGGTGGTCGTATTAACGGGGTTCCACTGTATTATAAAGTGTATTATTACAATGTACTACGAGAGAGTAATGGTCAGAGTATAACATCAGTGCAAAATAGTACAATGTATGCCACGCAAATGTGCATGTACATCTTCTTGTTTCACACTGTATTTTTGTAATTGTAATTTTTAGTGCAAGTTACATGTAATACTTACCTTTCTTTTCAATGACTGTAATTTTTGCACCACTCCATCAAGGAAGCCGGTGATCTCCCCAACCTTAACGGGCACAGTACCAAGACTGTTGGTTAAATCATTTGTTGCACTCACAACGAGCGAAACTTCCCTGTCAATCACCTTCTGGGCTGCTCGGAACTTCTTGTTGAGAATCTCATAAGGAACCTGAATGTAATGAAAATTACATGACTTGTGCATATCAATTTCTAACAGAATGTACGTGATGTCATTAAGAACTCCATATAACATTTTCACTCAAACAAAAACATAATATTTTAGAAATGCCAAGTCAATTCCCTGAGCTTGGGCACACTATAAAATTGCCATGTTCTCAACACTTAGGAAATTTGTGTCAAGAACATGGCAATTTTATAGTGTGCCCAAGCTTGGGGAATTTGTCTACTACAAAACCACAATAATGTTTTGAATCGCTTGGCATTTCTAAACAAAGATCGAATACTATCAGGAGGTCTGCATGATAATTTTTGTGGAAATTCTGTTTGAATTTCAGACTGCTGGTTATTAGGTCTTAGGTCTTAGGTAATATTCTCCCAAAGATAGCTGGGTTGTTAATACTGGGTATGTACATAGCTTTTTTGACAACACTTCCCGACTGCAGGGTATTTAGACACTGCGATAAACCAAAGGTAGCCTAAATGTACATACATGTATTAACAAAACAGCAGAACTTCCAGATTATTGACGTTTTTGATGACTTAATTCTCGCAAGTGCTTATAGGGATGTTTCTCGTTACGTCACCTATTGTTATTAATGTGCCAACCTGAGAACTATTGGCTGTTGAAACAAAGAGTTCTTTTGTTTAATGGTTGGCAAATTTGAATAACAAAACAAATGTTGATAAACAGTGAACACTCCTATAGCTCAACTTCTCTTCCTCGCCTCGGCATAGGAGTAACTTGCTCGAGAGTAAAATACATATATAACAGACGTACGACTAAAACGAATGCTGGACACAACAACTGTTTTACATAAGCTTACAACTATAAGTACGCTTTATACGTTGTAAGCTTATGTTCAGTTGTGTACACCGCCATTTTGGATCGCCCTTCTACGATCTACAAACCTGTACAGCTCCACTAAAACCTATATTATTTTCTCAACTTAGACGAAGGAATTACTGTTATTTACGTACCTTCATGGTAGAGTATTCTAGCGCCTTTACATCAGCCATATTTACAAGCTAAAAGAGCTCAATCTGTACACAACTTCGCCTCTTGGCAGTTTTTGCGAAAATCTATAATTGCAGCGGTATACTTTACAAAGTTATGCTCGCGCGCAATCTCGACCCCAGAGCCCTTCTCTTTTGCGCATGTCAAGAAAGCAGCGAAGGTCTGGGGTCGAGAATGGCTCGCGCGCAGACTTTATTACCACTCCCCCCAGCTCCCCCTCGGGAACGGCAAAGTGGAGCACTATAAAGGCCAATTTCACGCGACTTTTGTAGCGCGCGCTGCTAGCGTCATGCAAAAATCGTATACAACTTTCATCATTTAACTTTGTCTGTGGCTACGACATGTCGCAGGGTTTTAAAACATGTTTCAAAATCCTACGACATTTTTCGTGTCGTATACGATAATCGTAAGCGAGTTGTAGGTTTGATTTACACGACACAATTCGTGTCGTAGACTTGTCGTAAGCGCGTCGCATGCGATAAAATCGTACCGTCTAAATCGGCCTTAAAAGGTGGACAGACTGCGAGCAAATTATTCACAAGGGAGGGGGCTGGGAGACGGCTAAAATTATCTAGCTTGAGAATGAAATTTTCACACGAATTCTCTTCAGTTTTCGATAAAAAAAAAAATAATAAAACGTTTGATTCAATTTATACATATTTTAAAAGCGAAGACTATTTGTTTCTATTAATTTAATTATGTTTTGTTTTGTTATTCATTGACATGTAATTGATGTCCGGGGGGGGGGGGGGGACTCCCATATGTAAGTGACGGGGATGCTCGTTAGAAATTTCAAATTACTCCCCCAAAAGGGGGACCAATCTGGGCGTGGCTCAAGCCTTTTTGATCCCATTTCTTCGCGTGCAACCCTAAAAGATACCTTGATGGCTAAAAATATCGCGGTTCCGTCCTGAACACCCTAAGGGGGACCAAAATCCATAATTTACACCCCTAAAAGGGACGACGAGCATCCCCGTCACTCATGGGAGTACCCCCCGGGATTGATGTACTGCACAGCGTCTTTCCTTTTCGATTAAAAAGCGTTCAAAAAAAACTCTAGCTAACTCTGCAATTGCTTTCCTTTGAATTGTTAGGCGGATGTGACTATGTGAGTCGTGTAACAAAGTTATATTTTTACCCAAAACAGTCACACAACCGTTGTCTGTTTGTTTGGTGTCTAATGACATACCTCGGGTGCTTTGGGTCTTCTGTCACCACGGACAGTAAAAATAGTTTAGGAATAAAACTCATACCAGACAGTCGTACGTGGAGCCGAACTGAACAAGAACGTTTACAATGGAAGCCGTATCATTCGAGATGCTACCACTGGTGAACGAAGATACAGGAATGGAAGATGTATCTGAAACGAGAATGTATATGCAAGAACTTCCAAGCCGGCTTGCGCGACATTCCACAAGTACAGTGATGAGGCAGCAAGCGATAGTGCGACGGAAAAGCGTTGGAAATACAATTACACGCTCGGGCGCATTGAGGAGAGGCGGAAAAAGCGATCACGGAGAATTTAATGTCGTGCTGGGCAGCGAAACTAGCGATTCAGGGTTTTCATTGCCCGAGGATGTCTTAGAGACGGTGAATTTCAAGGCAGTTCCTCTGCCCATGTCACAACGGCGCCGGTTCAAAGATTCCCTCCGGGCAAGGGCTCCGCGTAGACTTACCAGATGGAAAGTGTTTCGAATGAGGGTAGCAATGGGATGGAGCCGTTTCCGAGCGGGTATCAAGGAATGGCTTTATTCGCTTGAATTGTGGCGTGGACATCTGAAAGACATCGAGGGGCAGTTCGGAAGCGGTGTGGTCTCGTATTTCGTGTTTCTTCGCTGGCTCATGTTTCTCAATTTATTTGTGTTTCTGATGGAGTTCGGCTTCGTTTCATTGCCAACGCTGGTAATCTGTGCGGGCACGCGCGAAAGTGACACGAACAGTCACGCAAACCACACAGTTAACATGACAAGCTGTAAGTACGATTATTTTGCTTACACGGCTTCAAACGAAACAGACAAAAGCGTCCTTACAATGGTGCTAGACTTCTTTACCGGCCAGGGTTGGATCAGTAACACCATCATGTTCTACAGCAGTTATCCATCTGATGTTATCATATCACAGGAGGGGGTACGATACCTCTTGCCACTTGCCTACCTCCTGACAGGGGGCGCCTACTTCCTCTTCAGCCTCTTGGTGATGATACAAAGTGCGTCGAGCGGGCTTAGACAGGGGTACATCGAGAGCGATGGCGTGTTCAACTCTTTCTGTAACCGGCTGTTCTCCGCGTGGGATTACTGCATTTCCGAACGGAGCGCTGCCGTACACAAGAATCAAATAATCGTCCAGGACATTCGCTTCGAATTGGAGGAAGAAGCTAGATTAAGGCGCGTTCAAAGTAGGACAAATAAGCAGAAAACTGTTCTCTATGGCACGCGGATCGCCATCAATCTGTTTATTGTCCCAGCGCTTTGGTACGTGTCGTTCGTCCTCATATTCAGCGTGATTATCAGCAAGAAAGTCACGGAAGAAGGTCGCAACCAGTTTGAGAAAATGTTGATCCGATCCTCGTTGTCCCTCGCAATCACAATCCCGAATCTTATCCTTCCGCCGTTGTTCGAGTTTCTGTCCGTCTTTGAAGACTGGAGTCCTAAGTTCGAGCTGGGTTTGAACCTGATGCGGCGAATCTTTGTCAAGTTGCCGTCCATAGCAATGCTGATGATTCTTTTGTACAAAGACATCAACGATCGGATCCAGGACAGCGCGTCGCCGTTATCGGCGCACTGCGAACAGTGCTGGGAGAATGAGATCGCCGCGCAAATGTACATGCTTGTGTGGGTGGATTTCTTTGTTGTGCTGTTAATCACCATCGGATTAGAAACGCTCAGAAAGCTTTTGTACACACACTGTAGCTGTTGTAAGGCAATCGGCATGGCGCAGTTCGACATTTCCCGTAATGTCATCGATCTCGCTTATGGACAATGCTTGATTTTGATTGGTACGTTTTTCAGCCCCATTCTCCCAGTCATTGGCGTCCTGAAACTGATCGTGTTCTTCTACATCAAGAAACTGAGCCTTTTTCACAACAATCGCCTCCCTGATAAACCATTCCAAGGCGCAAAGTTGAGCTCGATTTTCACGCTTCTCTTGCTCTTCACGTTTTTCATGTGCATTGGCCTGGTAGGTTGGGGCGTGACTCGAGTGCCAACATCTTACTGCGGGCCGTTTAAAAACACGGAATGCAGCGCAAGTAAATTCATCATCGACGAGTTGTCACACGTCGTTTCCAGCTGGCCCAAGTTGATTCATGAGGTGCTGCGGTTCATGCGTACAGCGGCGTTCGTCCTTCCCGTGATGATCTTCGTGTTCAGTCTCCTGTATTATTACCGTTCCATGACGCACGAGCTTCGCCGCGTGGTTGGCACCTTGAAAGATCATCTTATTTTCGAGGGAAAATACAAGAAGGACCTCCTCTCGCAGCTGGTGACACAGCGTGAAGAGAAAACGGAACAGCAGAAAGCTGAAAAATACAGCGAAGAAGACATGTTGCTGTTATCTCTGTCTTCTTAAAGTGCCTATAACCCTTCGCTAGCTATATATTTTTCTTAAACTAGGAAGGTTGAAGATATTATATTCAAAAGAAAAAATCCAATTCGCTTTTTCCTTCATTATTTTAGAAGCATTTAAACCCGCGCCTCATCGCTGAAAATCTGCGCGCGCGGTGAGCCTGGGCCGAGCTGTTTTGTGACGTAGCCTACGGAAGACGATCACTTGTTGAAGATATATTCCCTTTTCTATTCTATTTGTGTTTGAACACCCGTATACCGTGCATCGATCTGGCATTTTTTGATAATTTAGAGAGTAGAAAAGCAGTGAAGTTGTGAAGACCGTCAGAAGCGTGTTCCGGAGGCTACGTCATAAATGTATTCTATTATTATTATAATTTTATTATTATTATTATAACACTCGTCCCCAGACTCTTTTATCGCTCGATATATTATGACACAGGAAGCACAAATGATGATTTTTCGCTAACTTTGAATAGCTGTAAAAAAAATGGCAATTCAAAACTTGGAAGTTTTTTGGCAAAATAATGTTCCATAAGGCAATTACTTTCGGGGAAAATATAGTCTGAGCAAGGGTTATAGGCACTTTAAAAGGTTTAGAAGAGTATTGGACTAGCAATGCAGGAACTTTTAACCACGTGCGCATGCCCGAACGTTGACGCACGCATTCACAGGCTGTTTACAAATCGTATGATAGAACGAGGACGCGCCAATAGCACGCGTGAATTTCGCGCGCGTGGCTCAGCCACGCAATGTTATTTGGCCAATCCTCGTTTGTTTTCGAGACAGCAGACGCATAATCACCTTTTACATGATGACATTTTCGCGAATTTGGAATGGCCACATTTCGCCACACCTTAATTTCACGAATTTTCAATGGCCACATTTCGCGACACGTTAATTTCACGAATTTGGAATGGCCATATTTCGGGACACTTTAATTTCGCGTTTTTGCGGAAGTAGTCACTTAATTTTCGCGATTTCATCCAAAATCTCGCAATTTGATCGGAGCGTTTGTGATTCAATATTTGCTTGTATAACGGTATATGTCAACACGACCTACCTAGCCTGCGTAGCAAGTTCTCTGGGGGTAGGGGGTAGGGGGTGATGATGATTTTTAAAATATTATAGCGTTATTTTGATATGACGTTTATTAAATTTTCGCGACATTCGCGGATTTCGGCAGAAAAACATCAATTTATTATTTCAGTACTGCTAATACGTTCGCAACAATGTCTAGCTGGTTTGCACACGGGTAGTTTTGTATTACCCTTTCTTGACGAAGGATTGCTTAATTTACCGACGTGTACTGATTTGCATCATCAGTTGCATAGAAATGATCGAAGAACTGGGTTTCTATGAAACGCCTGTAATACAGGATGACGCTAGTTTCATAGCATATTTTGTTGTTGTTGTTAAACATAAACAGTTCAAAGCAGTTTAATTAATAATATAGAACATTTTGGGGGGCTATTTCTTAGTTTGGGGGCGCCGTTTGATATGTATACTTATATTAAGTTGATGTTTTACAAGAACTTCAATCACCCTCGTTAATAATTACGTGCTTCGATGTATTGCAATCCGCGAAAATAAAACGTTTACAATTTTAATAGTACCAGCTGAAAATTCGTTTGCTGGCTGGGGTTCAATTGATATGCCGTCACTAAAACCTTAGACTGCAAAACTCGTAATTTCATGCTCGTTCCAGATCCCTCGGCCGCGTTCAGCCCGACACTCTCGCGCGAAAATACGGACTGTTTTGCAGTCTACTAAAACCTAAACTAGTGATACCGCCTAGTTCCTAGTCGCCTAGTTCCTAGCCGTCCCTGTGAGAAGACTAAGAATAGACAAACTTTTGGAAATAGGTTTCATGAATAGGTTATGTCTGAGTTCCTGTTGACCTCTATTTCAAAACGAGTTTTCGTGCAAAACCTTTCGCATGAAAATAATTCACTCGAATGTTTCTTTCCATGTCATGTAAATCTAACGCATTTTTATTTGAACGGTTTCGCACCTGGACTCGTTTTGAAACAGAGGCAAAAAGCAAATCGGAAATGAGCTATTCATAATTCTTTCCGATCACCCGCCACCTTGAGTTTAGAAAAGCTGATTTTGGAATTGCGACAGGCGGACAAGGTCGATAAATGAGTAGCACTCGTATCGGTAGCTCAGGAAATTATAGCTCAATTGCTGGGCTCTATGTCCAGCTCTAGCCTCCAAGCAGACCTTCTTTTGGCTCGTCACGCAATCCGAGCCAAAATAAAGTCTGCGAGGCTAGTCCAGCACCAGTCACACTTTCTTTTTTTCATTGAAGCAACTATATTGTTATTTTTTTTTTTTCGGGAAACTTGCTTGTAATAACTGCCTCCTACCGTCTTGAAGTGGAGTTTGTCTGAAAGACCCTTGCCAATATTGTCCCATACAGGACTACAGTAATTGAAATAGGGCATTACAAGTGCATTGTATATATTTATTCTGGTTTCAAATGGTATGATAGAACTAATACTGCAAGACCAGCAGATATATATTTTCTTTGAGACATCATTAATATGTGGGCGCCAGGTAAGAGATTCATCAATATGAACTCCAAGGGCCGATTATTTAAACGACGTTTAGACATCGCTTAAGAAGGTCTTGGTCTAAACCGGGTTTAAACCGGGGAACCGGATTATTTAAACGTCCTTTATTTTAAACCTCGCCTAAGCGGGGTCTAAACACCGACTAGCAAACAATAGCCTGCGAGCAAGCTCTCTTGGCGTTTTTTGGGGGGAAAGAGAAAGAGCGGGGAAAAAAAAAAAAAACCCAGAGAGCTTGCTCGCAGGCTAAGCAAACAATAGCAACTTAGACCTGGTCATGAGTAGGTTTAGACGTAGTTTAACGCTTTTATTAGTGAAGGTTTGTGTCATGGATGGAAGTTCGAAGTATAGAACGTTACAGGAGTAGGCTAACAAGCTGAGTCCGAAGATTCAGACAGTTGAGGGATAGTTTAAATCCGCTAGAAGAATACGACGATGACAATTTCCCTTACCGTACAAAACAGTCTAATTTCCGTCGACGGTTTAGGCTCAGGAAAGAAGCAAGTTTTAATAGTGGATATTTATATCATACTAAGTGTCCAAGAAAAAAAATTTTAGTTCAATAGCATGTCCTTATTATTCCATAAAATGAAAACCAATAAGTATCTTCAAAATTATTTCGCAAGTCATTAATAAAATTAATCCAATAGTTCCCTGTAGAAAGCAGGTAATTTTTGGCTAACATTATTTACGTTATAATTGCACTTCAGGATGAAAGATAGCCCATCAAGTTTTGCGAAGAAAAAGTTTTGAATTGTTTTCCATGTGTTATCATTACAGCGATTATAGCGTATAGAAAATTGCGCAAATCCGACTAAGAAAAAACTCGAATTTTAAAGCGCGGTTTAAGAAAAAACAATAGCTAGACTTGTTGAACCACGTTTAGACGTGGCCTCCGTGAAATGCGGCTAATCCGTATTCTAATAGCGCAATTTAGACTCAGCTTAGCCGTGGTCTATTGAAGCCTTGTCTAAACCTCGATTTAGCCTTAAACCAGGTCTAACTTAGACTTCGTTTAAATAATCGGCCCCAAGGGTTTTATGTTTAAATACCCTTTCTAGCGGTTTATTATTTACTTGTACGGTAAAGTCATAATGTATTTGGGATAATTTACATTGACTCCCGATAAGCATGTATTTTGTTTTCTTGATATTTAGAGTCAATTTGTTAGCCGTCAACCATGATTGGATTAACTTCATATCGTAATTCAGTTTATATTCAAGGACATATGGGTCCTCTGCGGATGAGGTAAGGGTAGTATCATCCGCATACATCCTGGGTTTTGAAACCAAATTACATGAAGGGAGATCATTAATATAAATAGTAAACAAAAGAGGCCCCAAGATAGAGCCCTGTGGGATGCCACATGTGACATTACAGAAATCAGATTGTGCTCCATCAATGCAAGTTCGCTGCCTTCGGTCAAATAGGTAGGACCGAAACCAGTCAACAGATTGAGAGCTGACTCCATAGAGTGCAAGCTTTCCTAAAAGGATGACATGGTCCTGATGGTGTCAAAGGCTTTTAGTTTTCAAATCTAGGAATATCACACCATTCAGGAGATAGTTATCAGTGTTCCAATACCATTCATTTGGGGTCTCTAATAAAGCTGTTTCAGTGGAAAACATGGGTCTAAAACCAGATTGAGATTCGGTTAACAAATAATTATTATTTAGATATTTAACAAATTGGTTAAAAACAGCTCTTCCAATTATTTTACTTACTAAAGGCAGGACTGAAATAGGTCTATAATTTGGATCAGTCTTCAGATCCTAGCTCTTTAAATATAGGGATAACTCTCGCCAATTTCCAAGCATCTGGAAATATTCCAGTGGTAATAGAGAGATTTATTATGAAAGTTAGACTGTGAGTAACAATGGGTGCTGCTTCTTTCAATAAGCATGCAGAAATATTGCCAAGGCCACTGGCTTTGTTATTCGGTATTTTCTGGATTAAATTTAAGATCTCCTGGTATGATCGGGGTGATGTAATCATTTAATTTACTGGACGAGTCTTGAAATTCAGAGGCTAAAGAAGGTCCTATATTTCAGAAAAGTGTGTGTTTAGTACATTTATTTACTGATTTTGATAGGGTCAGTATATACAGTATCACCTGTTTCGAGCTTAGTTATCTTAGTGGATTTGGATCCTTTGCCAATTAAACTTTTTATTCCTCTCCAGGTAGTTTTAACATTCCTGGAGTTTTCTTTAAAAAAGGTGTTGTAATAATTCGTTTTAGCATTCTTAATTTCATAATTAACCTTATTTCTCAAATGTTTATAAGAAGTCCAGTTGAGATCTGTTGGGAACTTTGAGGCTATTTTTTTAAGTTTGTCTCTTTGAAACATTAGCTTCTTAAGCTCTGAGGTAATCCATGGGGAAGAGATACCTCTCACTCGCCTCTTCTTTAGCTAGTGGTGCATGATAATCAGCAACGCCTGAGAACATATGTTGCCATATTTTCCAAGCAGTGTTAGGGTTGCCCTCTAGCTCAACCAGGTGCCAAGGGACCATTGATAAATCCGTTCGAAAATTCTCAGGAATAAAGTTTTTGAAGCATCTGCTCGTTACAGTCTTTGAATTAGATTTAGGGATACACATTTTCCTTATCGCATACACAAGACAGTGATCACTCATACCAATATCAGAGACTCCGTAGTTCGAAAAGTTATGTGGGTTATTAGTTAAGAACAGATCAATGATAGAGGATGTGTGTTGAGTAATGCGCGTTGGTTGGTCAATTAATTGGCTATATTTGTAGGTATCACAGATATCTAGTAGTTTTTGAGTGCTGCAGTCTGGTGATGTTGCACCAATGTTGCAATTTATATCGCCGATAATATCAACCTCACCATGAGACGAGTCCAATTTTTGCAAAATAACTTCAAATCTATTCATCATTTCAACAGCGGACCCAGTGCACACAATAAAAGGTTTGATTTTTGGTTTTGATACCTGGATACATATCAATTCCATTTTTTCCTTCGGGAGGCCAGTGCGACGCTTATAATTTATTGAGTCCCTAATGTAAAGTGCCACAACCCCGCCAGATCTATTTATATCTTTTCTTTCAAGAGTATATCCAAGAATACTGATTTCACCGTCATGGATAGTGCTGTCTAGACGTGTCTCGTTAATAGCCAGTATGTCAACTGTCTTGGATACCATATAGATTCTAAGCTGGTCAATATGTTTATACAAAGTGGCCAAATTTATGGAGGCTATTTTAAACCCTCTAGTTACTAGAATACCCAGGGTTGGCTGTACATACGCGCTATTTGAAACGTTGTTAGGTAAGTTTGTCGGAGTTGCCGGATGAACTTGGCTTATGTGATCCAGCTTATTGACAGCGGAATTGGAGTAATTATTTATGCTTATAGTAGGCCCTGTATCAAGGAGGCAAGGAGAGTTTTGGTCTTCTGAAAATTTTGATAATTGCCCTTGGTCTCCCTAGACTCTTTGGTCTTTTGCTTACTAGCATTTAACACCTTTAGGAAATTAGCAGCTAGGTAGGCAGAGCCCTTGTTATTTAGATGCAGTTTGCTACTATTCAGACATGTCTCATTTAGTCGGTCATTGTTTACAAATGTCCATTTCATTTCTACACATATGGCTTTAAGTTCATCATTTGTATCAGCTATTTTGGAGCCTACCCTTCTGTCGTTCCTGGAGATGATGCCGGGAATAATAACTCTTGGGGCTTGAGTACTGCCTTGAATCACCTTCCAACTTCAGCTATTTTTCTGGCAATGGTCTTTGGCGAGTCATCAGTTGTTATGTTAATTGTTTGTACCAAGGTGAATAAGCACAGCTTTCTTACATTTGTAAGAGGCAAAGTCGACTTTAGATGTACAATCTTCAACTTTTGCACCTGCAGGGAGGCATTTCTTTCTAATCGTAATCGAAGCTGACATTAGGTCAGGTTTAATGTCTTTGATCATTGAATCGCCCACTATAAGTGTGTCAATTTCTTGGATCGGCTTTGGAGGATGATGTCGCACGTTTGTCCATATTCCCTTGAGGTCAACCCCGGGAGGTCAACATCTTCAGTTCCATTAACTCTTGTGGTTTCTTGGTTTTCTCCTGGATGGACTTCTATGACGTCTTCAACAGGCCGACATTCAAGATTGCGAATGGTCCAGTGTACACTGATTCTTGCCTCGGATTTCCTAATTTCTGAGATAACAACTTCTTCGATGCTAATTGCATTCTTGCCATCTTCATGCTCCGTACTGACTTCAACAGTCTCATTTGCATTTGGGTTTGAGGCATATTTTAAGTCGAAATGGATGCACCATTTCTACGTGCCTTAGTCGGCTTTTTGTCATAGTTTTTTAAATTAACGCTTCCTCCGAGGTACCTGTAGATTGTAATTATCGTCCCGGGCGTTTATATGAGTAAATACGGTAAGACTCATTGTGTTGGTTAACCCGTACTTACTTACTGTAACAGCTATTCATAATCAGTAGATGAACATTTTAAAACCTTGACTTTATGGCGGGTCCCCGAATTTACGAATAGTGTAAAGCTGTCTGGTTCTATCTACAGAACTTCAATTCTTAGGTTTTTAGTTTCTTAATTTTACATCATCAGTGCTACAAGGGCTCATGAGTGCGCGAGGATGCTGGCAGTTATTAACCGGGCGTGGGCCTAGGGCCCAGCCCTTAACCGGGCGTGGGCCTAGGGCCCAGCCCGGTTAGTAAAATAGCTTCTGTTTTTTTTTGTCGTGATTCACCTTATACCTCTGCTCCACCGAAGTGCTAGGAGGAGAGCTAGGAGAGAGTATGAATATATATTCGCTTTGTGAAAGTTTTTCTCGGGGAGGATCGAAGACCGGACTCGAGAGGGCGGCGGAAATCGAGTCTATGTGAAAGTTGGACTGGTCCTAATAAATAATAATTTAGGACCGCGTAAACACATCGGAGCGGCGTACAGATTTCGCAACGTCGGTGAGTTTGACTCGTCAAAATATTACATCATTGTACTCACTATGTGGATTTTACTCACTAGGAGCGCCATTAGATAAAATTTTATATCAAGCTACGTTACATTTCGCAGTGGTCATCGTTTGCCTAAATGACATTTTTTTAATATTCTGCTGTTTGTTTTGTGTGAAATACATTTCTTTTCCGTAAAGGAAAACAGAAACTTGCTGAGATGAGCATATTAAAAACAGAAACTTGCTGAGACAAGCAGATTTATAATTGGACTATTACATCATAGAGTCACGTCGAATCGTGACTTGAAGAGATCATCTGTGAGTTGCGTACTACACCTCATACACTAGGAGCGCCATTAGATCAAATTTTTTATCAACCTACGTTACATTTCGCCAGGGTCATCGTTTGCCTAAATTACATTTTATGAATATTGTCCTGTTTGTTTTGTGTGAGATACATTTCTTTTCCCTAAAGAAAAACAGAAACTTGCTGAGACTGGCAGATTTATAAAAACAGAAACTTGCCGAGACGCGCAGATTTATATTTGGATGATTACGTCATGGGGTCACATAGGTCACGTCTAACCGTAGCCTGCGAGAGCAGACGTAATGCGCCATTAGATCAAATTTCATATCAAGCCATTACTTTATTTGACCCTATTTGAAATATGACGAATACTGTGCTCTTTATTAAGTGTGAAATCCATTTCTTTATCGTATCGTTTCAGTTTTTCATTTCGTTGCACAGGGAAGATTTATAAATAGCCATTACGTCATTGATGGTGCAACAATTGGTTTCAAACTTCAGACAATTTTAGGGATTGAAATCTTATTACTCCGAATTTATTAGCTGAATTTGCCTTTCCGAAAATCCCAGCTGACCTATTTTTGTACCCAAAACGACATTTTTATCTCTCCGAAACAAAAGGCATTAATTTTCCAATATTAAGAAAGTTCGAGATGACATTTTCCTAACCGAATAGCTGAGGCGATTATAGGCCTCCCGAACAGATATTCCACCGAAACGATCCGTTGGGTGCCCCTGGAAATTAACAATCGTGGTGCAAATTACCAACTTTCAGCGCTTAAAAAGCGACTGTTTTTGATACAAGAATCAACATTTATTATAGTCTTCTACGCAGCCGTTATTTGTGTCGTCACGCAACGCTTAGTGCAACCTCGATTCCAGGCTCTCTCTCCTTTTCCTCCTTGTCGTTGAGTAGAGAGACCCTGGTTGCGGCTGGTCACGTGACCACCCAAATTCTGGGTGGTAAAAAAATAGGGGTGGTAGAGTGTTAGAGTTGTTGCTGTGACAAATCTACCATGCGAGGGTGAGAGCGTTGACTCTGAGTCCGAACTCGCAGATGCAGCAGGTCTTACAACTCGCAAGAAAAGCAAGCACCAAAAAAGTTTGTACATAAGCTTACATGCGGTTATTCAAGCTTCTACAGGCTTTATGCAGGAGTCAATGTTAACCCCCACCCCCCCCCCCCCCCCCACCCGGGACAGGGTGGGGATTTGAAAAAACCCTCAATCAAATGTTGTCAAATTCCCCCCGCCCTGGGGGATGCTGTCCACTTACAAAAGTCTTAAAATTCCCCCACCCTTAAAGAACGCTTTCCAGTCCATGATCTGTGGAGAAAGGCAAACAAATTTTGACTTTTACCTTTAGCCTTCGAGTTTTATATAATGAATCAAACTCGCAGAACTCGAGCCATGTTTAAATCAAACTTCATCGCAAAAATATGATCGGGCGTAAAGGAAATATGCAAAAAAAAAACATCCTAGCTTGCACATGAATGTTCATTCTGTGTATTGTTTCGCTTTTAGATGGTGGATGGCCTAAATTATCATTGCAACAAAAACCACTCACCTCGATATGAACAACCGCTGACACCACATCAGCAGGCACTGTACAAATCCCCACCTATTCCCCGTACCCAGGGGACAGATAAATACTAAAAATTGCTAATCCCCTACACCCTCGGGCATGGTTTTTGTTTAAAACCCCCATATTTCCCCTGTAATCCCCACCCTGTCCCGGGGTGGGGGGGGGGGGGGGGTGGGGGTTAACATTGACTCCTGCATTACCAGGCCGTTTGCGAAGATCACTGCAATAATCAAAACTATAACAAAATTCTCGAATCTGATTGGTTATCAGCAGGCGCGATTTGAGCACTAATAGGACAGTGTACGCGTCATGCTTGTAATTGGACGATGTAATAGGACAGTTTACACGTCATGCTTGTAATTGGACAGTGTAATTGGACAGTACGCGTCATTTGCGCGCGCTGTCCTTTGCTCGTGCATGCATCTCGGTCAAAAACAAACTCGATTATTATGTTTTTATTCACGTTTAACGTCTTTTCCTCAAATTTTGTTATAGTTATGATTAATTGGTAACAGGACTTCGTGTCGTCCAATTCTGTCTGTAATCATACTCGTGATTAACAAATCGGACTCCCGCTACGCGGTCGTCCGATTTTGTTAATCACTCGTATGATTACAGACCGAATTGGACTCCACTCAGTCCTATTACCATTATTAATATTTTCTCGGAAACGCTTGCGTAATTCTCAGAACTACACATCTACGTCGGACGTTTTACAACGGAATTTTGTCAACGGAAGAAAGCCGATCATTTCGGTATGTGAACAGCTTTAAGGTAATGAGTTTAAGTGATCGTTAAATTGTATTCACTGCAAAAACTGCCGATGGAAAAAAATTCCTTCGTACAGTCCGTTTGACATTCGTGCCGTACAAGGTTGTTGATTTTCAAGGAACCGTCGGTCGAGCGGTTGTTGTTGTAGATTTTTTGACACAAGAAAAACTATATTACGGTCAAACTAACGACAGAATCAGTTAGAGAAAATAGTAAGCTACTCATCCTAAAATTTGGACTATTTCGCTCCTGATTTCGCTACAAATGAATTTGTAAATAAATGCCGTTGTGTTTTAATAATAATAATAATAATAATAATAATAATCTTTATTGAGGATGCCAACTTCACTGGAGGGTGATTTACAGAGGGGTCCTCTAGGATTATGTATATTATATAATGTATATATGAAGATGAATAAGATAGCTATTTACAATATAAATAAATAAATGCTGACTGACTAACTAAATAACTAAATAAGTTTTAATTTACCGGAGTTCACAGGGTCAGTGAACGAGCTCGCCCAAGCTTATTGTTGTTTTCAAACTTGGTTTGAGACCAAGGTGTCTGGTTCACAACCTCGTTTAGCTTTACGATCATGAACCTGTCTACTTATATTCTGATTATACACTTAGAATTTGTGTTCGCAAGGCGAATTTTCCATTCTTGTAATCCCGAGTTGTAATATAAATTCGCGCCGCTGGGTGTATGTAAAACCCGGAACACACCCGGAACACCCGGAACACCCCGGAACACCCCGGAACACCCCGGAACACTCCCGGAACACCCCGGAACACCCCCGGAACACCCGGAACACCCCCGGAACACCAACAGAATACCCCAGGAACACAAAAAATATAATAATAATAATAAAATAATAATAAATAAATAAAATAAAAACAAATATATTTATACAGTGGTTGAAGTAGTGAAATCGAACACGGTAAGCGGTCAAGAGCCGTTAACGAATCGACTGATAGCGAACACTTCCGAAGATTTCCGAAGATTTCCGAACACTTCCGAAGATGTCCCGAAGATTTACGAAGGTATATCGAAGACTTCTGAAGATGTTCCGAAGATTTCCGCACGTTTTCAGAAGACCGAATTTTTCCGAAGCTTCTTATCTAAGAGTGAATAAGTGGCAAAGGACCGCTCAAAATTCAAATGTTTGCCAATTGGCCAACGCCACAGAGCGTGACATTGAATTTGAGGTAATCGGAGGTCATTGCCATGTGCAATTTCGTAGACAATTGGTAATTGATCAATCATGTCGTTGTTTGTTCAGTCGAACCTCCCTAACCTGAGTATCAGGCGAATTTTTCTGCCCTCTCTTTTACTCTTCGTCTTTACGTAAGCGGACATCCTCGGGACCAGAGAAAAATTCGGGTCTTCTGAAAACGTGCGGAAATCTTCGGAACATCTTTGGAAGTCTTCGAGACATCTTCGGAAATCTTCGGGACATCTTCGGAAGTGTTCGGGACATCTTCGTAAGTCTTCGGAAATATTCGGGGCATCTTCGGAAGTGTTCGGTATCAGTCGATTCGTTAACGGCTCTTGACCGCTTACCGTGTTCGATTTCACTACTTCAATCTCATTTGTTTTTATTTTATTTATTTATTATTATTTTATTATTATTTTTATATTTTTGTGTTCCTGGGGGTATTCTGTTGGTGTTCCGGGGGTGTTCCGGGGTGTTCCGGGGTGTTCCGGGGGTGTTCCGGGGTGTTCCGGGGGTGTTCCGGGGTGTTCCGGGGTGTTCCGGGGTGTTCCGGGGTGTTCCGGGTGTGTTCCTGGTTTTACATACACCCCGCGCCGCTGCTTTTGTGGCTCGAACATACCGTCACGTATAGGTCTGGGTGTATGTAAAACCAGGAACACACCCGGAACACCCCGGAACACCCCGGAACACCCCGGAACACCCCGGAACACTCCCGGAACACCCCGGAACACCCCCGGAACACCCCGGAACACCCCCGGAACACCAACGGAACACCCCAGGAACACAAAAATATAAAAATAATAATAAAATAATAATAAATAAATAAAATAAAAACAAATATATTTATATAGTGGCTGAAGTAGTGAAATCGAACATGGTCAGCGGTCAAGAGCCGTTAACGAATCGACTAATACCGAACACTTCCGAAGATGCCCCGAATATTTCCGAAGACTTACGAAGATGTCCCGAACACTTCCGAATATTTCCGAATATTTCCGAAGATACTTCGAAGATTTCCGAAGATGTCGCGAACACTTCCGAAGATGTCCCGAAGATTTCCGAAGATGGCTCGAAGACTTCCAAAGATGTTCCGAAGATTTCCGCACGTTTTCAGAAGGCCCGAATTTTTCTCTGGTCCCGAGGGTGTCCGCTTACGTAAAGACGAAGAGTAAAAGAGAGCGCAGAAAATTCGGCTGATACTCAGGTTAGGGAGGTTCGACTGAACAAACAACGACATGATTGACCAATGACCAATTGTCTACGAAATTGCACATGGCAATGACCTCCGATTACCTCAAATTCAATGTCACGCTCTGTGGCGTTGGCCAATTGGCAAACATTTGAATTTTGAGCGGTCCTTTGCCACTTATTCACTCTTAGATAAGAAGCTTCGGAAAAATTCGGTCTTCTGAAAACGTACGGAAATCTTCGGAACATCTTCAGAAGTCTTCGATATACCTTCGGAAATCTTCGGGACATCTTCGGAAGTGCTCGGAAATCTTCGTAAATCTTCGGAAGTGTTCGGTACATCTTCGGAAATCTTCGGTACATCTTCGGAAATCTTCGGGGCATCTTCGGAAGTGTTTGGTATCAGTCGATTCGTTAACGGCTCTTGACCGTTTACCGTGTTCGATTTCACTACTTCAACCACTATATAAATAAATTTGTTTTTATTTTATTTATTTATTATCATTTTATTACTATTTTTATATTTTTTGTGTTCCTGGGGTATTCTGTTGGTGTTCCGGGGTGTTCCGGGGTGTTCCGGGGGTGTTCCGGGGGTGTTCCGGGGGTGTTCCGGGGTGTTCCGGGGTGTTCCGGGAGTGTTCCGGGTTTTACATACACCCTATAGGTCTCACGTATACATGTTCATGTCATGAAGTTGTACATAATAAAAACAAACGTTCCATACAAATAGCCTGTTTCACTTTTAACATAATCTCGCCGTATAAACCAGCAGAAAGCAAGGCTGTTCCATTTGAACCAAGCTCGATTTGCCCCTTCGTTCCCCTGGTTAGTAATTATTGTTCACCTTGACAAAACGGCCTCAAAGACCCACCCTCCCTGCGGTATTGTTGTAACCGCATAGTCACGTGACCAGCCGCAACCTGGTCTTCTCGCGACGTTCGTCGCTCGTTGTCAAGGAGAGAGAGCCTGGAATCGAGGTTGCGCTTGGTGGGGAGAAGCGTTGCGTGACGTAAATCCGCTGACTAGTGCATAACGCTTGCGCATATATTGCGCATAAATATACAGTGGGACATACAGTGGAACTCTCCACGCGAAACGAAAATTGGTTTGAGAAATCAGGAAGTTCGAAATATCGGGGGTAAAATTACAGTGAAACAAGTCCAAGGGAAACGACTTTTGGTTCGAGTTATCGGGGTTTTCGAGAAATCGAGGGTTCGAGAAATCTATTAAAGTTCCACTGTACTAGCAGTATAAATCGAGGGCGAGAAGCCGTCTTACATTTCGGGGTCATCGCGGACCATCGATCGAGTATAAATGGCGCGTGGCGGCACGTATGTACAAACTTGCCAAGGCCTAGTGCGGAAAATTACCCCTTTGAATCTGAAAATGAAAGGGAGAAACACCCATAAATTTCCAAGTGACCTCAAAATGGATGGTGAGAAGAATTTGAGAAGATATGGACCGCCGGTGGTGTTTCAAAATAGGGTAAGCTTACAATTCACATACTTTCGGATGTTCTCAATACTTCTGTTCATGAAAGCGAAATGGTAATGCACTCCGTATTGCTTTGACGTGGATGGACGTCGCACGGCTAGCTATTTATCTCGGTTGCAACCGGTGATTGTTTATAATTCACGAAAATCAAACGGATATCGTCGCACTGATTACAATGTAATGTAAATAAACAAACCTTTCAGTCTTTCACACGTTTGTAGACTTTTTGCTACAGTTAGGTTTAAGTTTTATTTAAAGTAAATTGATTTTCGTGAAAGGAGAAAATATTATTTTATTTTGATATTTCGGTTTGTATGAGTGAAATATATTATTGAAAATGTTTTTCGAAGGAAATACGCTCACTAGTATTTATTGAGATAATAAATGAAAAATCTAAAAATATTATAGTAGGTACGATATACCGACCACCAAACAACAGATTTAAAGAATTTGAAAATGACCTTAAAACCATTTTGACTAAATTAGATAAATGGGATAAGCCATGCTATATTATGGGTGACTTTAATATTGATCTACTAAAATATGATTGCTGTAATTTCTCAAATCAATTTTTTATTCAATTATCATCCTCAGGCTACACACCACTTATTACTAAACCCACTCGCATAACTAAATCTACGGCTACATTAATTGATAACATTTTCACAAACAATTTAAATAAAACAGAGCATTTAAATGGCATTTTATTTAATGATATATCCGATCATCTTCCTATTTTCACTATTACTGAGCATGAACTTCAAAATCATCCCATCATACATAACTCAGAGGACTACACAACTAGGAAAATCACCAATAAATCTCTAGAATCTTTCTCTAGTAAGCTTCAAAGTCATGATTGGCAATTAACACTTTCAAAGAATGATCCGACAGAGTCGTATACAGCATTCTTAAAAGAGTTCTTTGAGTCATATGATAAGTGTTTTCCAATTAAAAAGTACAAATCTAAAAACGCCAAAAGATCAAATAACCTGTGGATATCTAAGGGATTAAAGAAATCCTCTAAAAGGAAAGAAGTTCTATACAAAAACTACATAAAGAATCCGACGCAAAAAAAATGAACGTGATTACAAAATATACCGTAATAAATTGAATCATCTGATAAGAATTGCTAAAAGAGATATTATAGCAAAAGATTTAGTCAAGCGCAAAACGACATAAAATCAACATGGAAAACTATCAATGAATTACTAGGTAAAAACAAATCTAATATCCCTTTACCAAGATCTTTTTTAAATGATAACAATGAAGAAGTAAGTGATTCTAAGTTGATTGCAAATAATTTCAATGAATGTTTTGTTAATGTTGGGCCCAATCTTGCTAAGAAATTCAATCGAGGACACTAACGGTTTTATAAATTTCTAAAAGGAAGTTATAATGACTCTATGTTTTTATATAATACGACCTGTGATGAGGTAAACAAAGTAATAGATAAAATGACATGCAAATCTAGTTGTGGTATTGATGAAATTAACAGCAAAGTTGTTACATATGTGGCCCCATATATATCTATCCCATTGTCTCACATTTTTAATCTAACATTTGCTACTGGAAAAATCCCAAATTATTTGAAAGTAGCACTAGTAACACCAGTATATAAAGCATCTGAAAAAAGGTTGTTTCCAATTACAGACCTATCTCTGTCCTTCCGTGTTTTTCTAAAATACTTGAAAAGCTTATGTATAAAAGACTAATTGATTATATACATAAAAATGGAATATTAACTGATTGTCAATATGGATTTCGAAGTAAAAGGTCAACTTCTCATGCCATAATTGAACTTGTTGATAAAATATCAAAAGCAATTGAAAACAATGAATTCACAGTCGGGATATTTCTTGACTTATCAAAGGCATTTGACACTGTAAATCATGGTATTCTCCTAAAGAAACTTTATTTTTATGGTATACGTGGCAAATGTCATGCATGGATAAAAGATTACCTTTCTAATAGAAAACAAATTGTTAAATATAATCAAATAAGATCATCTGAAAAGACGATTACTTGTGGAGTTCCACAGGGATCTATTCTTGGACCCTTACTATTTTTGATTTATATTAATGATCTAAACAACTCAACCAATAAATTATCCACTATTTTGTTTGCAGATGACACTAATCTGTTTTGTTCAGGGAAAGATATACATGAACTTGAATCTATAGCAAATGCAGAATTAGCTCGTGTCCAAGAATGGCTAACACTAAATCAACTGACTCTCAATATCAAAAAATCAAATTTCATCATTTTCAAATCCCACAAAAAACGGTTAAAAAGTCAATTACATCTTAAATTAAGCGACAATGTACTACAGAGAGTGGAAGAAAGTAAATTTCTAGGAATTGTAATTGATCAACACTTAACGTGGAAGAGCCATATTGACTATATCACTAAAAAGATTACAAGATCTACAGGCTTGCTTTGTAAAATTCGTTTTTACGTCAATCAATCGCTTTTAAAAATGTTATACAATAGTTTAATTTACCCGTACCTCCATTATGGAAATATTGTCTGGGCAAATAACTATCCCACAAGGCTTGATAAATTATTTAAGCTACAAAAGAAGGTATTAAGAATTATAACTTTTTCTTCATACACAGCACCATCTCTTCCGCTTTTTACTCAATTGAGTCTTTTAAACGTTTACCAAATAAATGATTTTCTAATTGGCTCCTTCAGCTTCAGTCTAAATAACAAAGTACTACCATTCTATTTCAATGACTTCTGTATAGAAAACGCACAAGTCCATAAATATAATACTAGAGAATCAAAGAATTTACATAAGATTTTTAACAGAACAAATTATGGAAAATTCTCTACAAGAAACAAGATAATTGATATCTGGAATAGAATACCTGTGAACATCAAACGCTCGGCATCTATGAAAATATTCAAAAGGAAAATGAAACAATTTCTCCTTTTTCAGAGTAATGATAGTTAAGTAAACAAATATAATTAAAAAGGGTAAGATTGATATTTGTAATTATATGTAAATAATATCTTATTATTTGTAATTTTATTCGTATTATGCCTATCTCACTGATACCAATTGAATGAATTTTAATAGATCTTAAGTTAACTCACAGGGAGACTACTTTGTAAAAGCCCGTGAGGGTTTCTTTAGTCTTCCTCCCAAAGCTATTTTATTGTAACACTTTCCAATATGTATTTGTATTAATTGACGGGAAATAAACATTCATTCATTCATTCATTCATTCAGTATAAAAATATGCAAATTCAGAAAGAAACATTTTCTGTCATTTTCGATCATCCCGCGGCGGGTATCGCAAATCTTATTATAACACAATGTATAATTGAGCGAACGTTCATGTTCATTCACAAGCGAATGTTCATGTTCGTTCACAGAATAATTGAAAACATCAGCCCATCTAGTTTTATAATTTGAATACATGGATTTCCCAAGCGAACTGTTAGTTTATTTACATTGTGACCAGACCATGACAAACAACGTGACATAAATTTTTTGCTTCGGGTGATTCGAAATGCGTTGAGAAATTCATCGAATTTGTTTGCGTTCATTACCACTACAGGTATTTTAATATTATTCACGAGTTGCTCATAAGAGCTTTTGATTCGAAAAGCAATCAGAAATTTTGTAGATATTTTCTTTCCAACAGCCAGAAGCCTTCGTTAATTATGCTCATTTTACCATGTGCGCTACTCTGTTGGTTATCACACAGGACTCTCGTGTCCCGCGATGTCCAGAGCTGTGTATAATTCTCAGTTTAAAGTGTCTATGTTGATAAAATGTTGTCATAAAAACGTTTCTCTATAAAACACAAGATACAACTGCTCAATAGCATAAAGTCAGTCAACTCAAAGTTATCTTAACTCTTGATATTTGTTCAGTTGTAATCGCGTCCACTTTGCTAATGGTCATTGTAACTTTTGTCCGTTGCGAACTACTGCAGATCAAAAAGAAACTTTTATCACCGACTTCCATTAAAAAAGTTAATTAGAGCAATGCCGTTTCATAATTCTTGATTCTTTTCTAAAAAAGTGGCGAAGGCCCCCAGCCCCTGCTCCTGCGCGGTCCTTATCCAAGACTCGTCATCATGAGCAAGAGAAGCAATCTTTACTTTAACTGGACGTGGCTTCCCTTTTACATCCTGTAGAAGCAAAAATATTTATCATTCCAAGGGGACTAATACAGAATGGTAGCGGAATTTCATAGCAACCGCAACAGTTAATTATTATTTTTCAGTCTTAAATTTGGTTCTACATTCATTTTAGGAATCTTGCCAGTATATAAAAGCGACAACGACAACTGTTGTCTGTCTTTTCCTTGTACAGATTGAAAACGTTTTCTGTGACCCGTGTGAATTCACAAAAATCTATTTTTGAGATCTTGGCGAAGTGACGATTTTACCTACATGTGATTGTTGGCTGTTAGCCTAGTGGAATGCGTAAAAATATTACGTTATCAGTACAACACGAATTAAACAAGTATGAGTATTGATTGATACATGCACATATGTATTTGATGCTGAAAAACCCACTTAGGGAGCTTCAATAAAGTATGTATGTATGTATGTATGTATGTATGTATGTATGTATGTATATATGTATGTATGTATGTATGTATGTATGTATGTATGTATGTATGTATGTATGTATGTATGTATGCATGCATGCATGCATGCATGCATGCATGTATCTTGCCCAAGAACACAACACAATGACCCAGGCTAGGGGCTCGAAACCGGACCGCTCAATCCGGAGTCCAACGCGCTAACCATTAGACCACCGCGTCTCCCATGGTACTCACATGATAATCGGTGGTGATGTCGAAACTTTGAGTTCTTTCACAGGCTTTTGATACACTGTTGATTTCCTCATTACCCATCTGAACGCTTGCAAGGTCCAGGTGTTTTAGCTTTGGGACTTTAGACAGATGCTTGACCAGTGCACACACTCCCCGGCCAAGTGGATTGACCCTGAGAGAAAGAAACCAAAGATTTGGAAGGTTCTTAAGTGAACTTGCCAGTGCTGTGACTTCGTAAGCACCCATCTTTACGTCAGTCATGTTAAGTACAGCCAGGCAAGGTGCACCGTCAAGGTGCTCTGCTATCACGGTGACGGCACTTCCTAGCGGGTTGTGTGATACATCGAGCACTTCTAGCTTTGAGATACTTCGTAAGCAGGTAAAAAGGGCCGTTGCTCTTTTTTCATCCATTTGTGTTTCACTCAGTTCCAAATGAGTGAGAAGAGGAACGCTGTCTAAGTTATCTGCCAACACCGCAATTGAAGGTCCCAGATTGTTCCGATTGACAGCCAGTACTTTCAACTGAGGAACATGACACAAGGCATTGGCAAGGTCCGAGAATGCTTGTTCCTCCATGCTAACACCGGACAACTCCAAAGTTGTCAATTGCTGCACGTGTTGAAGATTCTCCGCCAAGAGGCTAACGCTACTACCCAACGGGTTTTCTGATAGAAATAGTTCTTGCAAGTTACTAGCTTGATGAAGGGCACCTGTTACAACGGCTAGTGATTGCGCTGTTAAGATTATTTTGTGAAGTCTCAAGCGTTGAAGACATTCTGTGATGTTCATTCCTTCCACCAAACGCTCTATCTCTTGCGGTTGAGAGGACTCCTGTGAACCGTGTATAGTGATCTCTTGTGGCCTACCAACAAGGGGCATCACTTTAGAAATAACACCAACATCTTCATCGTCCATTTCGTCAATGTCAATCTTCTTTGCCAATGAAAAGCAATGTTGCCAAGTTTGGCAATTCGTCTCTGGAGCGATTTCATCACCTTGTAGATGATCAGGAGAGCTCTGAGGAGGAACGTTTAGCGGTTGTAATGTGAGCTCATTCAGTGTGTCGACATCAATATTGTCAACCTGAGAGAAGTGAACGTACATTTTATCTCCTTCCCTTTTCAAAAACAAAGAGGTCAATACTTTAAATTCTGACAGGTTTTTCACGAAATCTGAAGCCTTTCGTTCTCCTGACGCAGTTACGATTACCGCATTGAGATCTTCCATGATCGAGGCAATGCATTTGCATTCTTTCCGCGAAGGACACCGGCGAAAATCGAACAGTACGTAGTTTGGCAGGACTTTGGATTTAACAACATGGTCGTCGGCTACAAGATGCAGCATTGTGTCTGGCACTACTAAAACGTTGCTGACTGAATTCAACAGCAATGGGTAGACAACTGCTTTTGCCGACGCTGGTGTTTCAATGAAGAATTCCAAATTTAATTCCAGCAACTTCTTGTCATCTTCGGGCCAATCTTCTAAAAACGGGGTCTTGCTAATGTGGTGCTCGGAAGGACTGTGTTTCTTCTTTAATGATTCAAGATGTTGTAAGACTGCACTTGAACCTTCAAGAGACCATCCAGAGACGAATTTTAGTACCTCTACCATGGCTACAACTTTTTCAGTCGAATCAATGCCAGGCATGCATGAAAGGTTGCCTTTGGCGTTGGGGATTAGCTTGTGGATGATAAACCAAGCTGCCAGGAACTCTTGAATGGATTTGTGTAGGAACGAAACAACCTTCTTGGGCCTTGTACTAAATATCTTTACAATCTGAACAACGCCAACACGGATCAATCTGCTACTCAAAAGTTCATGTGGAGGATGATCGAAATCAAACTCGAGTGAGTTTTCCAACAGAGCTCTGGATGCCAGTTCTCCTACTTGTGCAAGATCAGCATTGTAGCTCTCGATGCTGTTAACAGTTCCATCGTCGTCTTTTGCAGCCATGTGATCACACAGTGCTTGAATGAAGTCACTGTAAAGGAACACCCTCGACTCTGGTAGCCCTTCGCGATCTCTCTTCTTCCAGACTAGACACAGCATTAGTAGCAGAAGGGGTATTTCCGCAATCTCCTCCAATTTATGTTTCTTAATGTAATCAAGAAACATTTCAACGTCTTTCTCGTCATCTAGAAACTTCATTGAAAACTCTCTGATTTGGGCTGAGTCAAATCCTTTGATCTGAAACTGCTCGTGGCTAAATCGCTTTACTTCATCTTGTTTTATTGGTCGTGTTGTCAAAATCACAACGCACTCCCTCAGCTCACTACCAGTCCAGATGTCAAAAACGGGCGACGACGCTTCTGTACTGTACTCGTCAAACCATCCAAAACCAGCAAAACCTTATCTTTGTTCTGAAGAATATAACTATGGAGACTATCGATCAGTCTTTGGTCATCAGCAGAAAACAGGGTTGCGTCTATTAACATATCACGGAACGTTTCACTGCCGCAGACATTTCGCAACTGGATCATAAGCAGCAGATCAAACTTCTTTAGGTTTTCCTTTATGCCTCTTGCCCAGTCGATGGCAATTTTCTGTGCAAAGGTGGACTTTCCTATTCCTGGTCTACCGTAGACGAGAATTCTGTTTGAATTGGGGTTGCTTTTTAGCCCTTTCAAAATGTCGGAATAATCAGCGAGTTTTTCTTGCTTTGTCCCACGGGCTTCTTGTCATCCCTAACCCAATATAACTGCGTGTAAATTTCATCGATGTGTACGGTGTTGTCGGGGTCCCACGGAGTGATTTTAACCTGGCTTAAGTTGTTGTAGAGTGCGCACAGACGGGCTGAAAAATCTGAAAGGACAAAGGACAAAAGAGCCAAATAAATAAACTAGTGTGCGGTAGTAACGTTCGCCTCAGTACCAGCCCTTGACTGAAATCAAAATTTGCAAGACAAAAACTATTGAAGATCCTGCGGGGTTGTCATTTGCACAACCATGAAATATAACAAAACCAAACGGACAGGGTGAATAGGCCAATTCCGAGTTGCCTTTTGCCTCTGTTTCAAAACGAGTCCCGGTGCACAACCTTTGTTATGGAAATGAGTTTGATTTGCAAGACAATAAACGTGCAGGTAAAACTAATTTCCATATGAAAGGTTGTGCACCAGGACTCGTTTTGAAACAGAGGCAATATGCAACTTGGAAATGGCCTATAAAGCAAAAACAAACAAACGAACAATACTTCGCAAAGTACTAGTGTAGGGTTTATTCCATTCAACCTTGTGTCCTCTGGTGATAATTCTTAGGTTGGACTTAGTCTGAAGTGAGTATCTTATCTATAAACGCTGCTGAAATACATCAAAACGTGGTGCTTCAAATTATTTGAAAGAACAGTAGAAGAGAATCACATCATTACTAATTTCTTTAATTCTGACCTTCAACATTAACGTCGTAAACTTTGATCGGATGATGTGCAACTGGTTGCATCAAAAAATCCAGTTTTCCATCCATCGTTTGTACGTTGCTCTCGATTGCATCTACTTTTCCATCGATTTCTTCCAGCTTTTCCATGACGCATTCTTCATTTTCTTTCCATTCTTTGAGATGCTCTTGGTAGAGTTTCTCATTCTCAGGGTCCATACACACAGTCTTCAGATGATCAATAGTGGCCTGATAACTCGACCCCCCAAGTCTCACCAACGGATCCTTGATATCATCCCAGTATTTACTGAATGTTGCGTCATCAACAGATGCTCGGTTGGCATGAGCGTACACTTCGTTCCTATGGATCTTCAAACGAACAATATCAGCCGCTTCTGTCGTGTCTGTTGCAGCTGGTGGACTGTTCCAGCCGGTTAATGGAGGAGGCAGATTGCAAATATTCCTAAGAAGGACATTAAGGAGGGTGATGTCAAAGTCTGCTGATGACACTGTAGGTGACATGAGTTTTCCCCATTGTGCCAAGTAGAGGACTTTCTTTTTCTTTAAGGACGTCAATGTAGCATTAACCCGAGGACTTGTTAAAACTGCGTGAAGGCTTCCTGGTGGATGTATTTTGTCAAATTTATATTTTAATACTTGTGACCCCACATCCACCAATAGGCGGCACAACCGAGCGTAATTGGTTGTCTCTTTAGTGGAAGTCATGATGTTGACGCCATGAAAGCGAAGCCAATGAAATCCTACAACAATTATCAAAAAACAAATAAAATAATCAGTCTATGGTCGTGTTCTATTGGGATCAACCGTTTTAGGTTGGTTGGGTTGGTTGGGTGTTTTCGTGTTCTATTGGGAAAAAACCGTTTTAGGTTGGTTTGGTTGATCAACTTTTTCAACCGGCATCAAACTAGGTTGAAACGGTTGCAACCGTTTCAACCGAAAACGGTTGGAAAAGTGTTCTATTGGGAAACCTCAATCGTTTCAACATAAACCGGTTGCGGTTGAAACGGTTGATCCCAATAGAACACGACCTATATGAAATTAGATTTCTGCTGTTTTACTCATTGTGTTGCTCGTTATAAGATGATTGACACATACAATAAATCTTATGATGTGTGTTTGGAGCCGAGTTCCTCTTTTCATGTATTCAGAATGATAGAAATAAATAAAATTAATCCTTAAAAGGGACTTGTCATAAATTAGCAGGGGGGAGGTGGGAAATAAATATCCTAGCCCTCCCCTTGGCCTTGGCCTAAAATACCATGCACATTCTAGCACTCTCAGTGGTATATCCACGAGCTTAAATTTATGTGACCTTCCCTTGGGCTCAATAAACAAGTCCCTAACATGCATTATCGCAGCTCAACATTCAATCCAATTAAAATATTTAACTTGAAACTTTTCAAACATACTTTGTTCTTCGAAATAAATAATCAAAAGTATGCCAATGGCGAACTAAATGCTCAAATGTTGCCAGTAGCGACGTCGTTAGTTTCCGTTGCCGAAACAACTCGGTGGGTTTTATAATTTATGAGGCTAATAATCAGTTTTTTTCGCCAGGAGCGAACCTTTATCGAGGGCGAGTGGACAACCTGATTTAGAACTGCAGCTTTAACTAACATATACACCAGGATTCAAACACATTTGCCACAAACTTTGATAAGTAACATCACGTTCTATTCGACTGAATCGTGCGGAGTCGGGTTTCTCTCCTTCTTATACGCGAAAACTGACGAGTCTACGTGAAAACGAGTCTATGCGAAAACGGGTCTACGCGAAAACGAGTCTACGCGAAAACGAGACAGGCCGGCCCTTAAAAAGCAAGATGGGGACCAATTGGCAGTCCACGCACGAGAAAAGTCGAAGCTTAAGTTTATTGGTTAGTAAGAATGCACAGGGACACGAACACAAGATTAGGCTGTCATTCTCCTGTCATCGAACGATTTCAAGGCCCATCAATATGGAATTCCATTGACAAAGAAATGAAATCTTCTTCCTTGTCTTTATTTAAAAAGAAAATGAAACACCACTTAATCAAAGATTACTAGTTTTCTGTACATCGCTCCTCTTGGATAAAAATGCTGTTTTGCAATACTATAATTATTCTTATCTATTATTTATTATATTAGTCTACTTGTAGTTAGCGTAACTCTGTTTGATTCCTATTTATGCGTGTGTGCGTGTGCGCGTGTGTGTCTTTGTTTTTTTGTGTGCCAGACCTTAACATGTAAATTATACATTTATATTAACTGGCTGCCTGGCATTTTTAACTTCAAAGGTATTTCGGGTAGCCAGTACCCCTATTATCTTTTTCTGTTCAATTGTTGTAAATACTTTTAGTAGCCTGTGGGGTAAAATAAAGTTTGTTGTTGTTGTTGTTGTTGTTGTTGTTGCAATAAAGCAATGGGCAGAGAGGTGGTTGTGGTGGTGGAAGGATGAGGAGGGGGTGTTAAATGTGGGACGCTTTGGAGTTTGGATTATTTTTACATCGAGTTACATTCAAGTGCGTGTTCTGGCATGAATCAACCTCGAATTAATTGGGCATTCCCAGAGGTAGAGGGCAGCTCCTATTTCTGCCCAGTTAGAACGAAGCTATGTCGTTGGCTACAAACTGGTGTCAGATTGAACTTGAGTATGATCCAGAATGCTCGATCAGACTGCAACTACATTTATTGATTTATCATCCAGTTATATTACCCTGCAATAAGTCGTGCAGTTTCAGAACAGTTCGACCACTGTAAGACCTGTAACCCGAGGTCAGAGCAGAATAGATAATTCAACATAATTCTAAGTTGAAACGTTGTATCGTACTAAACTGAAACGGATTGACTCAATTTACAATTATATTGATCGATTCGATTCCATTCGATTCCGTCTTATTTATTTATTTATTTATTTATTTATTTGTTTGTTTGTTTATTTATTTATGTATTTATTTATTTATTTATTTATTTATTTATTTATTTATTTATTTATTTATTTATTTATTTATTTATTTATTTATTTATTTATTTATTTATTTATTTATTTATTTATTTATTTATTTATTTATTTATTTATTTATTTGTGAGTTGGGGGGATAGAGGATGGCATGTGTAAGGCGCTAACTTTTAAATCTGATCTTCGGGACTGAGGGACTGAGGGGCGAGGTTTTTTTTTCATTTGTTGTTTTTTTGACGGGGAAATTACACTGACTTCAACTGCCCATGAACTGTCCACAGAAACAGGAACGACTGACTTCTCCATGCTTTTGAATATATTGTACGCTTATCGAATAACCAGAACGGAAGTTGCATTGTTGTGACTTCAACCAGAGGTCTATAAGTAGAGGTTGATATCTCTGATATTGGGTCTTGTCCCATAAGATTCACGTTTAGGCTGATTTTAGACCATTTTCCCGCGAACCAGTAGCCAATCACGTTGAACCATTTTTAATGCGCGCGCTACGTAAAGGCAGAAACTTTGGCCAAAGAAAAGCGAAAAAATAAAAAGCGAAAAGCGTCACAGCAGAATGGCGAATTGTTTTATTAAATAGTTTACTAAATTTAGGTTAGACTTTGGTATTAGTTTTTGTAAAACTATAAATCGACTGAGTGATTTTTCAGTTTAATCTAAATGAAGCATGATTTGTATGAAAACAGCGGCAAAACGGCGCGGTGCTCAGTTAACAAGTTGAATGAAAAGAGAGCAAGACAAAGTTTTTTTCTTCGGCGGATTAATCTTCGCTCAATCTCTCCAAAGTTTCGTATATTCTGGAAAATTGTGCAGATGGTTTAGCAGATCCGAAATAATTATGGAGCTGAACATTATATTCATTTTACAAGTCGGACGGACAGATACGTTGGGAAAATCACCAAGTATTCTTAATTGCTATTGATTATTATTGATTTTTATAGATAATCAATAAATGATTGCACAACAGTAAAAACCCGTGCTTCACGGCGTTTGGTAACGTGGCATTCGCGTGATATATTTACGCTGTGGTAATCCGATTGTGCACGCACTTGAGTGCGACACTGATTTGTGACTCCGGTTGTAACTGCCCAGAAAATGTCGAAGGAAGAGGTCCAAATAAACAATAGCCTCCATTTGGCTTCAAAAATATGCTCGGATATTTATCCGCGGACATTATCTGTTCCGAGAAGCGAACAGTTTTCCGAGAGCGAAGCTCGAGGAAAACTGTGAGCTTCGAGGAACAGATAATGTCAAAGGACAAATATCCGAGCATATTTTTGAAGCCAAATGGAGGCTATTGTAGTTATTATCCTTCAAATAATCTGTTTGCTGTGGAAAATCTCGGTCGGCCAAGCTGTTTAAAAACAACAAAATAATTCTGTTGGCGTTCAAAAATATTTCTAGTCTGTTCAAAATAATCAGTTTTATTTAATTTAGCAATTTATTTGAGACGAAAACTGAACCTGCGAACGTGAAACGCAAACTTTCAAAACTGGGGAATATCACTTGGGGAATATCACCCGGATATTCCCCGGTTTTGGCTGCGTCACGTGACGTGTTTAGACCAATCGCGCGCGAGAAAAAATTGTGATGGATTATAACTGTCTATATTCTGCGTCGTAAAACCGGGCGTAAAAGGATGCCACAAGTGTCCTTTTAACGTCAACGTTGGGAAGTGTAGGGATTACGGCGTGAATCACATGATTTTTCAGTCATTGTAATGATCGGTGCTTTAAAGAAGAAGAGCTGATCATGGCTGTTTGTAGAGATTCCGAGAGAATGAATAATAATTATTGCTATGGGTCATTTAGATGTCGTTTTTGTTTTGTTTTTGTTGTTTTGAGACTTGTTTTAGTAATTGGTATGTAGCTACAATTTTCGTCAAAGTCCTTGGGACACTTAACAAAATATCATCCAGTGGAAATCTTGTTTGAAGTGAGACGTCAGTATTCAAACAAAGACCACTTGTCAGCGAAAAGGTGTTTCAAGACTTATGCCGACAATTGTAGTATAGATTAGTGATCTTTTAAAAATATTCTTTTAAAATATACGATTTTTCGTAATATATATCAGAACAAATATACTTTATTAAAGTCATATTTCAATTCCAGTGATGCGTCTTTTTGGAAATGTAAACCGCGATTTAAGAATTCAATGAAAATCAATATTCATCAAAGATAATCAATTGGTGGTTTTCATCAACATTACAAAAAACATTTGCATGCATGAACAACATCATAAAATTAACAGGTGAAAGAACTGGCAGAAAGAAACGTTTTGTCCAAATTATAGCTTTGTAGCGTTTTTCATAACCGAGTTATTGCCAAACTAATTTTCAGAAAATTACAGTATTTAGTATACCGCCGCCATGTTTGTGTCCTTCAGAGGGGCACAAACATGGCCGCCATAAAATCGCACAAGAAGTAGAGTAGATTCTACCGTCAATATCATTAGCTTTCACTTCAAATCTGTTTAGACATCTAAATTATTATCACGTCTGAAAATGTAAAAATGATATTAAAATATCCGTTTTTGTGACAGTTCAGAAACACGTTCATCCGGGACATCACAAATTTATTTCAAATAGCATTATTTCCAAAAGGAATCACTGGATCGATACGAAACTTTGCATAGTGATTAATGATTTCCATGTCTAGAAGATATAAAAAGAATAGCTTTGTAGAACAGTTTAGATTTTAGAATTTTGATGACGTCAGATGAAAACAAAGAATAGCAATCAATAAGTCAAGGAAATCAATGAAAATCGAAAGTCACTCAACTTGAAGGACTTCGATTTCTATTGATTTCCAATAACAATCAATTAATTGGTATTGATTAATATTGATTATTATTGATTTTATTGATTATTGATTTTCATTGATTGGACTCGCCGGGAATATTTGTGTGGGCATTGGGCTGATGTTCAGAGTTTTCCGGAACTTTGATTACATTTGACGCAACTGAAATGCAATGTATACATTGGACCTAACCCATAATTCAAACAAAACACTGCCGCAAACGTTGTTCGTTATGGACCGTCGCACAATTTCCCTCCACAACGAGAAAAGATTGTGTGACGTTTCAAAATAACATCTGTGCACGTAACAGTTGAGTTTCCTTCTAACGTATGGGATTACCCCCTGCGAAAAGCTAATAAGGTATTGGCAGGAATCATTGTCAATAGCGATATTCACTGTAACATCGCTATTGCATCAGTTAATGTTTTGTTACTAATAAGTATATGTTTGCACGAAAACAAATTAACATTGTGGAATATCAATGAAGGTGGCTGCTGACAGCGTCTGGGATCTTTGTCCTAGTTTGCATTTCAGATCCCGGGTTCAGATCATATATCAGTGGGCAAGTGCTAATCATTGGTCAAACCAACAAAATATTTACGTGCGCATTTACTTTCCGGAACGTTTAAACTATGTAAAACTAGTCAAATATATACCATCGCTATATAAACTACTGCACCAAACATTAGCATATTTTTAAGACACATTTCACTACTGTTAGGGTCCACTTCGTTTGAAAGGAACT
Organism: Desmophyllum pertusum; assembly: GCA_029204205.1. Taxonomy (NCBI): domain Eukaryota; kingdom Metazoa; phylum Cnidaria; class Anthozoa; order Scleractinia; family Caryophylliidae; genus Desmophyllum; species Desmophyllum pertusum. The sequence continues at coordinate 515,431 of MU826391.1, read as the reverse complement.
TGAATAGATAATTCGAAATATTGCAACATTCAGGGAACGGAGAAACTAAACACAAATTCCTTTCCTAACTTAGTTATCCAAGATATTTTAGTTAATAATCTTATCGTAGCATAGTAGGGGTATTAAATGTGGGAAATGGCTAAACTAGAAATCGACAGCCGGTAATTGAATCATTTTGCATGAAGGTCTTCGTAGTCCCTGGTCGTAGTAAGAGATAGCAAGTGCATTGTCAACAACTATAAATAAAACATAAGTGAAAGCTTTTTTACTGTTCGAAATTGCTCAGTAATAAATCATATCTGTACTGATATATTCCTGACATTCCTGGTAAATCCGCAACTGAGACGCCTCTGAAATCACGATTAAACTTGGACTGCGATTAACGTTTGATTCTAAGCGGAAAAAGCCTCCGTGCTATAATTCAATATCGAAGCCTTATTATCAAATAAGTAAGTAAGCAACAAACCTGCAATAAACCTGAAATATTCCCCGCAGTACGGCGTAAGATCGCTTTATATTACCCCGCTTCACTTCTTTCGTGTATAAAGTCACATGACCTAAAGGTACAATGTATTTCGTTATGGAACGTCGCACAATTTCCCTCCACAACGAGAAAAGATTGTGTGACGGTTCAAAATAACATCTGTGCGCGTAATATTGAGTTTCCTTCTAACGTATGGGATTACCCCCTGCGAAATGGTAATAAGGTATTGGCAGGAATCATTGTCAGTAGCGATATTCACTGTAACATCGCTATTGCATCAGTTAATGTTTTGTTACTAATAATTAAGCGGCCCATGCGCAGCGGCCGCTTCAAGAAATGGACTTTTTTTTTCATGTCGCTAGCCTTAGTCCTCTACACGGTTGACATGATGTTATCGCATCTCGGTCTAAAATTAGCCAGTAGAGAATTTCTCTTCCACAGGCTTTCTGTAGTGTCGTGTAAGTGCGTACATGTATTGAGTTTATTACAGGAATCGCATTGAAAAAAGTAAAGACAAATGTCCCACAGCAGTGAACAGCAGTGTTGTTGCAAAATGTGCTAAATTTGGCGGTGTGACCTTTGCTCGTTATTCGATCCCAGCGGGGAATCGGCTTCCGGTTTCACGCAAACTGCGGACTTTAGCGAGACTGGCGTGACTACTTGTTTTTTTCACTGCACTTTCCCCAGTTGACATTGCATTGCATTGTGAGGAGTTTTCCCATTACATTGTAAACGTAGCCAGGAGACATGCAAATAAATAGCCACTAGATAATTTCTGTTCTGTTTAATACATTCACCTCATTAAACGAACGATAAAACTCGGTCCCAAAAACATAACAGTTTTTCTTACACAATTCCACAGCATATATGTCATTCACAATTTATTTTCACGTTGAGCGAAAACACATCTGTGCCCTTGTTGATTATGATGCAATTGACATTAGCTAAAATTTTCTACACAGTAAACTTGACCTAAGCTCAAACTTACGCTAGCCAAAATATTGCATCACCCAGTCACGTTTTTCGTCACGCAGGTTCGAAGTTGACTCTTAGATTTGGCGGGAGAACCTCAGAGTAAACTGACCGAGGGGGTGGAGGGGTGCATTGTTCTTTCTCCCCTCAAGGTGAAATTGGCCCGGGGGGGTTCTCCCAAAAAATTTGGGTGGGGGTGTGCCGCTGGGCTATAACAACCCTAATTTTGCGAACCTGTTCCAGACTAAGGGCCTGTTTACATGGAGGGAGGGTGACCCGGGTACCCGGGTCACCCTCCCTCCATGTAAACAGGCCCTAAATGTTGAAAAAAAATAACCTATTCCGGACGATTCTTAACGATTTTCTTTCTAACCCAAAAGGCTAAACTACTAAGCAGCACTGCGAGTTGTAGTTGTAAAGCTTTTTTAACACTCCTACGCGTTTCCTTTCGTCTGACTACTTCATCTACCCTATGTCAGAGTATCAATTACCGATCTTCATGCCAACTCCTGGGAAACTGATACCCTGATACCCAAACATGCCTTTTGGTATACCCTGTTCCAGACCAAAATGCTCAAAAACCATACCCTGTCCAGCTGCACATTCCTATATAGCGAAAATAAGGGAGTGCCCCCCCCCCCCCCCCCCGGGAAATCGGCCGCTTGTAATCCCTTCAGGGTTCTTGTTAAGTATGTGTTTGCACGAAAACAAATTAACATTGTGGAATATCAATGAAGGTGGCTGCTGACAGCGTCTGTGCTCATGTCCTAGTTTGCATTTCAGATCCCGGGTTCAGATCATATATCAGTGGGCAAGTGCTAATCATTGGTCAAACCAACAAAATATTTACGTGCGCATTTACTTTCCGGAACGTTTAAACTATGTAAAACTAGTCAAATATATACCATCGCTATATAAACTACTTCATCAAACATTAGCACATTTTTAAGACACATTTCACTACTGTTAGGGTCCACTTCGTTTAAAAGGAACTTGAATAGATAATTCGAAATATTGCAACATTCAGGGAACGGAGAAACTAAACACAAATTCCTTTCCTAACTTAGTTATCCAAGATATTTAGTTAATAATCTTATCGTAGCATAGTAGGGGTATTAAATGTGGGTAATGGCTAAACTAGAAATCGACAGCCGGTAATTGAATCATTTTGCATGAAGGTCTTCATAGTCCCTGGTCGTAGTATTAAGAGATAGCAACTGCATCGTCAAGAACTATAAATAAAACTTAATGGTAAGCATTTTTCCTGTTCGAATATGCTCAGTACTTAATAAAGACGCCTCTGAAATCACGATTAAACTTGGACTGCGATTAACGTTTGATTCTAAGCGGAAAAAGCCTCCGTGCTATAATTCAATATCGAAGCCTTATTATCAAATAAGTAAGTAAGCAACAAACCTGCAATAAACCTGAAATATTCCCCGCAGTACGGCGTAAGATAACTTTATATTACCCCGCTTCACTTCTTTCGTGTATAAAGTCACATGACCTAAAGGTACAATGTTCTTCTATATATAAATTGGGACTAACCCATATTGCATAATTCAAACAAAACACTGCCGCAAACGTTGTTCGTTATGGAACGTCGCACAATTTCCCTCCACATCGAGAAAAGATTGTGTGACGGTTCAAAATAACATCTGTGCGCGTAATATTGAGTTTCCTTCTAACGTATGGGAGTACCCCCTGCGAAAAGCTAATAAGGTATTGGCAGGAATCATTGTCAATAGCGATATTCACTGTAACATCGCTATTGCATCAGTTAATGTTACTAATAATGTTTTCACGAAAACAAAAACTTTTAATAAATTAACATTGTGCAGGAATATCAATGAAGGTGGCTGCTGAGAGCGTCTGGGATCTTTGTCCTAGTTTGCATGAGTTCAGATCATATATCAGTGGGCAAGTGCTAATCATTGGTCAAACCAACAAAATATTTACGTGCGCATTTACTTCCCGGAACGTTTAAACTATGTAAAACTAGTCAAATATATACCATCGCTATAAAACTACTTCATCAAAACATTAGCATATTTTTCAGACACAGTTTCACTACTGTTAGGGTCCACTTCGTTTGAAAGGAACTTGAATAGATAATTCGAAATATTGCAACATTCAGGGAACGGAGATACTAAACACAAATTCCTTTCCTAACTTAGTTATCCAAGATATTTAGTCAATAATCTTTTCGTAGCATAGTAGGGGTATTTAAAAATGTGGGTAATGGCTAAACTAGAAATCGACAGCCGGTAATTGAATCATTTTGCATGAAGGTCTTCAGAGTCCCTGGTCGTAGTATTAAGAGATAGCAAACTGCATCGTCAAGAACTATAAGTAAAACTTAATGGGAAGCTTTTTTTCTGTTCGAAATTGCTCAGTAATAAATCATATCTGTACTGATATATTCCTGACATTCCTGGTAAATCCGCAACTGAGACGCCTCTGAAATCACGATTAAACTTGGACTGCGTTTAACGTTTGATTCTAAGCGGAAAAAGCCTCCGTGCTATAATTCAATATCGAAGCCTTGTTATCAATTAAGTAAGTAAGCAAACAAACCTGCAATAAACCTGACATATTCCCCGCAGTACGGCGTAAGATCGCTTTATATTACCTCGCTTCACTTCTTTCGTGTATAAAGTCACATGACCTAAAGGGACACTGCATTTCTATATATAAATTGGGCCTAACCCATATTGCATAATTCAAACAAAACACTGCCGCAAAACGTTGCTCGTTATGGAACGTCGCACAATTTCCCTCCACAACGAGAAAAGATTGACAATGTGTGACGTTTCAAAATAACGTCTGTGCGCGTAATATTGAGTTTCCTTCTAACGTATGGGAGTACCCCCTGCGAAAAGCTAATAAGGTATTGGCAGGAATCATTGTCAATAGCGATATTCACTGTAACATCGCTACTGCATCAGTTAATGTTTTTGTTACTAATAATTAAGTATGTGTTTGCACGAAAACAAATTAACATTGTGGAATATCAATGAAGGTGGCTGCTGAGAGCGTCTGTGCTCTTGTCCTAGTTTTGCATTTCAGATCCCGGGTTCAGATCATATATCAGTGGGCAAGTGCTAATCATTGGTCAAACCAACAAAATATTTACGCGCGAATTTACTTTCCGGGACGTTTAAAACTATCACTGTTACATTGTAAAACTAGTCAAATATATACCACCACTATAACTGCTTCACCAAACATTAGCATATTTTACAGACACAACTCACTACTGTTAGGCCGTTTGGCAAAATCAGTTACCAAGGAACTTGAAAATATAATTCAAAATATTGCAACATTCACGTCACGGGAAGGAAAAACTAAACAAAAATTATTTTCCTAACTTGCTTATCCCAGATATTTAGCCAATAATCTTATTAACGTACAGTAGGGATTTTATTGCAGGGGTATAAATGCGGGTATTAAATTCGAAAGCGGAAGTATTAATTGATCATTTTGCACGAAGGTATTCATATATCGCAGCAAATGATGTGCAGTGTCAAGAACTCCAAAACATATAAAATGAGGAAAGCATATTCTGTTGTGTTCTAAATTGCTCAGTAATAATCATTTGGGTACTGATTCCGCAAATGCGGAACTGAAACGCCTCAGACACATGATCCACTTGGACTGCGTTGAACATTTGATTCTGAGCGGAATAAGCCTCCACGCTAGAATTTGATACCGAAGCCTTATTACAAATAAGTAAGTAAGCAACAAACCTGCATAACTTGAAATATTCCCCGCTGTACGGCGTAAGATCGCTTAATCCCTTTCTTCTTCCCGTCGTCTAAATCACATGACCTAAAGGGATTTATGTCATGTAAACATAACGAAATTTCAAAACAAAAGCTCGTTGTTCTCCTCACCTGTAACATAGTTTTTTGTCAGGGGGGACAGGAGAGAGAGAGAGACAGGGGCCTGGGACATCGAACCATGCTCTCGCAACTTGCAAAGCGATCAATTTCGTTTGGTCAGCGGTGTTTTCTTAAGGTTTGTTTTCGCGCGCAAAATTCCTTAAAAAATTAATTAACGTTCCTGTAAACTATTTCGAGATTATTCCAACACGTTCAATTTGTCCAATGTGGCCGAACTTTCCAGGAGCTGAATTCGTGAGTTCAAGTCCAGGACAGAAAAAGGAAAATTAACCTTCGCGTGTTGAATTTGGACATTTGATTTTTTTTGTTTTGCATACGAAGGCAAATAAATGTAAATGCAAAACGCACGTGCGTTTTGTTTTGCATGGGACGGCAAAGAAATATGCAAAACACACGTGCAGAATATAATAATAAATAATTAAACCTATTGTTTTGTGACGTTCTTGTTGTCGTCGCGGTCGTGGTTGCATCTTAAAAACGAAAAACTTAAGGAAGAAGTTTATCTGGTTTAAAGGATCACAAAGTGAAAAAATACAATAATCATTCATACATCAGTACGCACTTCCATCGCCTCATCGGCCGCCATGTTTTTCTTTTATAGCTTTCCTTCTGGCTTTACACAACTTCTACGCACGTCTACGCACGTGCAGATTATGAATCCGCTGGCTAAAGCTGTGATGATTGTTATGACAGCATGGTTTGGATTTGATTTAAGAGAATGTATGGGAAGTAGCTACCCCCCGCTCCCCTCCCCCCCTGGTTTTTGTAATTTGCATTATTCTATAACAAATTAATGACATCAACATGGCAGCAACACGAGTCAACAAAAGTCAACAAAAGCACTAAACATGCCAGGAAAAATCAATAAAAAGGTTTAGTCGTCAGTAGTATGGCGTTTACTTTGATTTCTCACATCTGTAACACACGCAAATAGCATGTTTAAACAACTAATCGTACATGAGTCCCACAGTGTTTGGTAACAGTTGCTACATAAATTTCAAAAGCTGCTACCTAAAGTTCTTGATATTTTTATACAAACGTTAATTAAACGCTTTATTTTTCGATTAAAAAAATAAATTAAAATTTAAAAACAAATTACAAAAAAAGGTTTTTTTACATTTTTTTAAAAATATAATTAATTGTACATTGATAAACATTCAATAAAGTCGCATAAATTGAATTTTTCTATCAAATTGTTCACTTTTTCGTGCTTTATATCCAAACGCCAAAAGTTGCTCAAAAGTTGCCGAGCACAATCGGGACAGGCTTAACGAGGACTCTGGGAACGAGATTGACCTCCTCCTACGGAACAGCTGGGAGCATGCGCATTCAAGTTTTCCTCTACCGTCTTCTGCGGTCAAGGTACTGGACTCAATGATAGGAGTCGAACAGATCCAGAGGATTCTGTTAAACATGCCTTTACAAAAGCTTATCTAGTGATCAAGGGGGAGGGGGTGCGAATGACTGGGGGTACAAGGTGAGGAGCGGGGGAGGCTGTGAATAAACGTTAGTGAAAGTCTCTATAACAACATCAACTTTATTTAAGTGTCATGTTAATCTAGCAGTTTTCAGGGGACACATTAAACTGAAGTAACTGATGTCAGTAACAATCATCTGGGCGCAGTTTGTTCGAAAGCCAATTAACGCTAATCCAGGATTAAAAGTTAATCGAGGTTTTAATTTCTCTTGTATAAAGAGTATTTTTCACTGCTAATGTTTTGTAGAGTTTGGGATTACACAAAGTCAAAACCGAAGGACACATTTCACTACTGTTAGGGTCCACTTCGTTTTGAAAGGAACTTGAATAGATAATTCGAAATATTGCAACATTCAGGGAACGGAGAAACTAAACACAAATTCCTTTCCTAACTTAGTTATCCAAGATATTTAGTTAATAATCTTATCGTAGCATAGTAGGGGTATTAAATGTGCGTAATGGCTAAACTAGAAATCGACAGCCGGTAATTGAATCATTTTGCATGAAGGTCTTCATAGTCCCTGTTCGTAGTATTAAGATATAGCAACTGCATCGTCAAGAACTATAAATAAAACTTAATGGAAAGCTTTTATTCTGTTCGAAATTGCGCAGTACTTAATAAATCATATCTATACTGATATATTCCTGACATTCCTGGTAAATCCGCAACTGAGACGCCTCTGAAATCACGATTAAACTTGGACTGCGTTTAACGTTGATTCTAAGCGGAAAAAGTCTCCGTGCTAGAATTCAATATCGAAGCCTTGTTATCAATTAAGTAAGTAAGCAACAAACCTGCAATAAACCTGAAATATTCCCCGCAGTACGACGTAAGATCGCTTTATATTACCCCTCTTCACTTCTTTCGTGTATAAAGTCACATGATCTAAAGGTACAATGTATTTCTATATATATAGTAAATTGGGACTAACCCATATTGCATAATTCAAACAAAACACTGTCGCAAACGTTGTTCGTTATGGAACGTCGCACAATTTCCCTCCACAACGAGAAAAGATTGACAATGTGTGACGTTTCAAAATAACGTCTGTGCGCGTAATATTGAGTTTCCTTATAATGTACGGGAGTACCCCCTGCGAAAAGCTAATAACGTATTGGCAGGAATCATTGTCAATAGCGATATTCACTGTAACATCGCTACTGCGCCAGTAATGTTTTGTTACTAATAATTAAGTATGTGTTTGCACGAAAACAAATTAACATTGTGGAATATCAATGAAGGTGGCTGCTGAGAGCGTCTGTGCTCATGTCCTAGTTTGCATTTCAGATCCCGGGTTCAGATCATATATCAGTGGGCAAGTGCTAATCATTGGTCAAACCAATAAAATATTTACGCGCGCATTTACTTTCCGGGACGTTTAAACTATCACTGTTACATTGTAAAAACTAGTCAAATATATACCACCGCTATAACTGCTTCACCAAACATTAGCATATTTTACAGACACAACTCACTACTGTTAGGCCGTTTGGCAAAATCAGTTACCAAGGAACTTGAAAATATAATTCAAAATATTGCAACATTCACGTCACGGGAAGGAAAAACTAAACAAAAATTATTTTCCTAACTTGCTTATCCCAGATATTTAGCCAATAATCTTATTAACGTACAATAGGGATTTTATTGCAGGGGTATAAATGCGGGTATTAAATTCGAAAGCGGAAGTATTAATTTATCATTTTGCACGAAGGTATTCATATATCGCAGCAAATGATGTGCAGTGTCAAGATAAAAAATGGGGAAAGCATATTATTTTGTGTTCTAAATTGCTCAGTAATAATCATTTGGGTACTGATTCCGCAAATGCGGAACTGAAACGCCTCTGATACATAATCCACTTGGACTGCGTTGATTCTGAGCGGAATAAGCCTCCACGCTAGAATTTGATACCGAAGCCTTATTATAAATAAGTAAGTGAGCAACAAACCTGCAATAAACTTGAAATATTCCCCGCTGTACGGCGTAAGATCGCTTAATCCCCTTTCTTCTTCCCGTCGTCTAAATCACATGACCTAAAGGATATATGTCATGTAAACATAACGAAATGTCAAAACAAAAGCTCGTTGTTCTCCTCACCTGTAACATAGTTTTTTGTCAGGGGGGGGGGGGGGGGGGGGGGGACAGGAGAGAGAGAGAGATAGGGGCCTGGGACCTCGAACCATGCTCTCGCAACTTGCAAAGCGATCAATTTCGTTTTGGTCAGCCGTGTTTTCTTAAGGCTTGTTTTTCGCGCGCAAAATTCCTTAAAAAATTAATTAACGTTCCTGTAAACTATTTCGAGATTATTCCAACACGTTCAATTTGTCCAATGTGGCCGAACTTTCCAGGAGCTGAATTCGTGAGTTCAAGTCCAGGACAGAAAAAGGAAATTAACCTTCGCGTGTTGAAGATTTTTTTTGTTTTGCATACGAAGGCAAATAAATGTAAATGCAAAACGCACGTGCGTTTTGTTTTGCATGGGACGGCAAAGAAATATGCAAAACACACGTGCAGAATATTGTATTACTAATTAAACCTATTGTTTTGTGACGTCCTTGTTGTCGTCGCGGTCGTGGTTGCATCTTAAAAACGAAAAACTTGAGGAAGAAGTTATCTGGTTTTTAAAAGGATCACAAAGTGAAAAAATACAATAATCATTCATACATCATGATCAGTACGCACTTCCATCGCCTCATCGGCCGCCATGGTTTTCTTTTATAGCTTTCCTTCTGGCTTGCTTTACGCAACTTCTACGCACGTCTACGCACGTGCAGATTATGAATCCGCTGGTTAAAGCTGTGATGATTGTTGTGACAGCATGGTTTGAATTTGATTTAAGAGAATGTATGGGAAGTAGCTACCCCCCCCCCCCTCCCCCCCTTGTTTTGTAATTTGCATTATTCTATAACAAATTAATGACATCAACATGGCAGCAACACGAGTTAACAAAAGTCAACAAAAGCACTAAACATGGCAGGAAAAATCAATAAAAGCTTTAGTCGTCGGTAGTATGGCGTTTACTTTGATTTCTCACATCTGTAACACACGCAAATAGCATGTTTAAACAACTAATCCTACATGAGTCCTACAGTGTTTGGTAAAACAGTTGCTACCTAAATTTCAAAAGCTGCTACCTAAAGTTCTTGATACTTTTATACAAAACGTTAATTAAAAGCGTTATTTTTCGATTAAAAAAATAAATTAAAATTTAAAAACAAATTACAAAAAAGGTTGTTTTTAATTTTTTTTAAAAATATAATTAATTGTACATTGATAAACATTCAATAAAGTCGCATAAATTGAATTTTTCTATCAAATTGTTCACTTTTTCGTGCTTTATATCCAAACGCCAAAAGTTGCTCAAAAGTTGCCGAGCACAATCGGGACAGGCTTAACGAGGACTCTGGAACGAGATTGACCTCCCCCTACGGAACAGCTGAGAGCATGCGCATTCAAGTTTTCCTCTACCGTCTTCTGCGGTCAAGGTACTGGACTCAATGATAGGAGTCGAACAGATCCAGAGGATTTCTGTTAAACATGCCTTTACAAAAGCTTATCTAGTGATCCAGGGGAGGGGGTGCGAATGACTGGGGTACGAGGTGAGGAGCGGGGGAGGCTGTGAATAAAACGTTAGTGAAAAGACTCTATAATAACATCAACTTTATTTAAGTGTCCTGTCCAATCTAGCACTTTTCAGGGGACACATTAAACTGAAGTAACTGATGTCAGTTTAGTTACAAATCATCTGGGCGCAGTTGTTCGAAAGCCAATTAACGCTAATCCAGGATTAAAAGTTAATCGAGGTTTTAATTTCTCTTGTATAAAGAGTATTTTTCACTGCTAATGTTTTGTAGAGTTTGGGATTACACAAAGTCAAAACCGAAGGACAAAAAATATAAAGAGAAAACCTCACTGAAAAGTTGCAAAACTGAAATCAATATCAATGCTAATCCGGGATTAGCTTAATCGTCCTTTGAACAACGTTAACCGGGTCGTATTCTAAAATAATATATGCTAAAATATTCTAAACTTACACAAATCTAAAAAATCTAAATTATAAAATTATGCTAAAAAATTGTAACGCCTAGCCAGTATTATGTTAAAAAAAGCAGGTCCTCCAAATTCGCCTCTCTTATACTATTTCTGAATAAATTTATAGAGACAGATTGGTTTTAACCACGTTTTCAATTTATACCACAAATAGGGACTAAATAGTGTTTCTATCACAATAAACGGCTCGTAGGACTTATTCCTCTACACACTCCAATTTTCTAGTGTCTAACGAGCAGCAGAAATTCCAAGCCCACGTGACAGTAAGTCAGCAATGGTAAGATGGTTCATTTGGCTGTTGACTTGTAGAGTTGAATTAAGTTTTGCTGATTGGGAATCAAATGGTGTAATCGTAGTAATACTTCTACTTGCTTTGTCCTCTTACAGACATAAACATAAATAAATGACCTTATGTACATGTAAAGTGTCAGTGGTTTTAGCACGACTGTGCTAATTGTGGACACAAAGAAATGTTGTAAATGGAACATAAACTTGTTACAAATCCCAACCGGTGGGAGGCTGTCCAGTTGGCTTTTTATACACCGTGGCGGAGGAGCTGAACTCGGGACTACCGAGAACAAATCCAGCTAGTGGCAGGGTGGAGGATTTGGCTTCATAGATTAGAACCAATGACCGCCAGATTTTAAATCCAGCGCCCTAAACCATTCGGCCACGCCGCCGCCACGATATGAATTTTGAAATTCACTCTGGTAATAAACGTTTGCCCTTCCGAGGATAGTGACGGAGTATCACTATAAATCAACCTTCCTTGTTTCGTCTGTCTATTTGCAGACTCCGCCTAGAAGTTTCAATAATGATGCCTGTTATGGAGACCTAGTTAAACATTTTGTACAGTGATCAACGTATCACCACAGGGAGCAGAGGAGCTAAATTTGACTTGTGCCAGTTTCGATCCAAATGCTTTATACGTACGTGACCTTTGCGAGTTTCGATCTGTTTGCTTTATATGCGGTGTATTGCGTTACTGCGTTATTCGATCTTTTTGTTTTCGTTTTTTGTCCCAGCGGGTAATCGGTCGCTTTTCCGGTCGTTGCCCGAAGGGCAACAACTGGAAAGCGAAAGCTTTCCGAGCGAGGCACGAAGTGCCGAGAAGAAATAACGACAAGGGATGAAACATAGTACCAAATTTTCGTTGGATGTGGACCGTAACATACTGGTGACGGAAGTGACGTAAGCCGTCAATAAATCGGAAGTGAAGCCATTCATTACGAATTCAAATTCAAAACAACAGTTGATCGGAGGGAGATTTAAAACGAAACGCGTTTCAACTGAGGATAATCTTTCCCAGAGGAAATAAGCGAAAGGCAAAGATCGCAGGAATAACTCCATCTCGCTCACGCTTCGCGCTCGCTCAACTATTCTAAAGAGTGGGGATTGTTTGCGTTCTTATAAGCTATCTTAAGATCGATCGATCGATAAATCGCTGTATTTCCTTTGCAGGCCTTCTCTTTACAAGAAAGCGGCGTTTGATGATTACATAAACAGGTACTGTTCCAGACAGTGTACAGATGAATAAACTTATTCCATTAGCTTCCGGTGATGCTCGCAACAATACATATGACGTATTTCCGTCACCAGTATGTTACGGTGCACATCCAACGAAAGTCAACTTTGAACGCCATAAAAAGCGATCACCGAAAGGAGTGTTTGATGGATCTCTTCATCAAAATTTTTAAACAGCTGTCTTGAGACTGCCCATATAAGACGACATGCCGAAAATCAGGGTTTTTTATTGCATCAAAAGCGAGTTATCGGGGATCGAAAATTGGGCTCAAATTAGTTTCATCCCTTGTCTCTCTTCTTACAGCGTAACGATCTTGTGTGCATGTGACCCTAAGGAATTCCCGCTGGGACGAAAAAACGAAAAGAAAAAGATCGAATAACGCAGTAACGCAATACACCGCGTATGAAAGCAAACAGATCGAAACTCGCAAAGGTCACGTACGTATAAAGCATTTGGATCGAAACTGGCACAAGTCAAATTTAGCTCCTCTGCTCCCTGTGGTATCACCAGCGTTTTAACACAAACCGCACACAAAACTGAGGTTTTACAGGAATTTGCTTTGACAAAACTGCAGCTTGGTCTGAACGGCCGTACTTTGGAAAGCCATTCTCTGGTCATAAAATTTGTATAAACGAGAAAAAGTTGTACAGATTATTCGTGGATGTGACTGTATTCTACAATGACAACACGATGAGCTATATATAGAGTCACAAACATACGATCACTGAGACTCAATTGAGCATAATGCAAGCACAGTGCTCATCGGTCAGTAATTTTAGTGATATGCAACAGCAAAACAGCTATTCGTGATACATGTAAGTAGATCAACATTTTAAAACCTTGATTTACGACTGGTTCTAGCTACGGTACATCAATTCTTAGGTTTTTAGTTCCTTGAGTTAAGATCATCACAGTGCTACAAGTCCTGGCCCATGTCTTCAGTCAAATGAGCTTGCTCCAAATGGATTGCCACTACAAGCCAGGGGGGCCGAATACTGCTGAAATTTTTGTTCCGAATCATCCAACAAAATATGACGTCACATCCGGTAAAAAGCGCCTCACAGAGTCGTTTTTCGCGAGCTATCGAAATCCAGTTTCGAGTAGGCATGATTTCTTCGTTTTTTGAACGTATGGTTTGGTTGCATTTTATACTGTGGATATGAAGAAGTTTGCAGAGATATTGCTTCGACTTATTCAGCAAAAATTTCGGCAAAAGAGAAAGGTTTAGTGTTGTTTTGAAGGCAAATAACACAACGTGAAGTGACGTGTCATGGCGGATATTTCACGTTCTCAAAACAAGTGACGTTCCATCTTTTGGCTCTAGTAGTTCCTGATTCTGTGATAACATCGATTTCTATAGCCCACTCGATTTACAACATCATGGATGAAACATTGGTGGTCATAGTATGTAGTGTATACTCCGGGAAGGTAATTAACACTCGCCGTAAAGTGTTGGAAACCGATGTCGTTGCTCTTGGCCCGTGTGTGCTTACTTGAAGACACAAGAGAAATCTTATACTGAAGGTTGGTATTTTCTTTTCCTACATCTCCTTGTTGTTTCCAGTAAGACACAATACATGTATATTCCGGCTTTGGGGTCATCAGTCGGTTTTGTTCCGTGAATTAATTTTAATTATCAAAGAAACAACCATTGAATCAGAAATAATTATTCGAATATGCATGTCATGTATAACTTCTAATCTTAGCATTTGTAACTTATTTCTACTGCACAAAGTAGATCCTTAAGTTTAAAAAGTTGAATCATCAAATCCCTCAGGGTAGATATATTATGTAATTATGGCAAAACGGTCAGTATAAAATACAGACTGCAGATTGACAGCTGGATATAAATATGTAGATTAGGTATAAAATGCCCAGGTGCATTTTATAAGGGTTTATGAAATCTGCCATGGGTTTCAAAAGTGTGTGGTGTATTGGCATGCAATCATAGTATTTGCCGTATACTGACGTGTAATCAAGGTAGTGGTTGGAGTAAGCTCACAACAGACTTGGCTTCTAGGCGTAGAATTTTGAAAGTTGGCGTTACCCAAGCAGGGGTCTCTATAGATATATATATAGCCTGTTCGCAGGATACTTTAGTGTGGCATGCACATGGAATACACCCGCTGGTAAAACGCAAACTGCAAACTGGGTATAAAATGCCAGACTGACCAATAATGTCTCTTTGTCTAATCAAAATGTGACATATTTCAAATTTGAACTTACCCAGTGTCGACATGCAATCACCTTTCCGAGTTCATAATGGTACTTTAAAAATGTCAACATTAAAATGCTATTATATTATTTTGTTCTGAATAAAATAATTTTAACAGTTTTGTTCCTTTACTAATTTATTATTAGTAGAGGAACAAATTAAAATGTTCTTTTAATCATGCAGAAGCCTGATCATACTTCTTATGATATCAAAATTAAGGGCCAGTTTGTACCAAAGTGAACATTTCATGGCCATAAACATTACGGGTCTAGCCTGCAAGCTAAGCAGGCTCTCTTGTTTTATTAAGTTTTTTACAGGTCTTCCTCCATGATTGTTGATTATGTTGATGTTTTTATGTGCATCAGTATAAGCAACTAGCTAGTATGCTAAATACTGCTGTTGTAAATACCAGAATGTCAATTAAAGTTGTGTGGATGAGACCGTTGCACAGTCAGCTCATTTTGATTGGTAGGACTGCTTACACTTAAAAATGCAAAGCGAAGCAATTATCAGCACAGATGATTTTATTGTCGAATAAGACTAGTATCTACAATTTACAATAAATTATTAGATCCATAATTAACCCATTTTGTTAACTGTTGATTATATGACTTAATTTTATTGTCCAATGTTTTTGGCACTCATTCATCCATTCACAACCATGCCCCTGGAATTTTTGGACGCAGGATTGTGGGGCAATTAGACAATACAATACTTTAATAAATTAGACCAATTTAAATGTGGTCATTGATATAATATAATATCAATAGAGGTTAATAGACTTTTCTTCATAAGCTGTCTTGTCAAGATCCCGAGGGGGTGGGGGGGGGGGGGGGAGTACTCCCATATATATGGCCTATACTGGGATGTGCCACCCAATAGGGTATGGGTTTTCGACCTAGATTCATAAACAGGGTATGGGCTTTTGACTCAATGCTGTCATAGACAGGGCACATGGGTGCCCTTCAGTTACAAGGAATTATTTTCTCCAAAATTTTCTACAGGCCCGGCTGCCGTCTAACCTTGTGTCAGACAAAAACGATATCAATCATTGATCCAGGCCCGTAGGGAGGGGGGTGCAATGGGTGCATCTGCACCCCCCACGGGCTGTGGAGGTCCACCTGTAGTGGACCAACGGTTCAAAAGAAAGTGAAATAGTAGTGCTTGCACTCTAATTCGATAACAGTGGACAGGTGTAGTTTGAAAATGAAGTCTGAATCAAAACAATCGCAGCTTTGAACATGTTTACATATCATCTTCATCGACAGAGACAACATCAAGCGAGTCAGTTTCTTCATCCAAATATGCACTCCTTTGGCTTAAAAATGTCTTTAATCGAGGGTCCGCAATAATAATGTATTTTTAGTATTCTTTCCCAGAAATATTAATGTTTTTACATTCATTTTGGCTGCCTGGTTTCATATCATACTGACTTCAAAACGCACGAAATGCAGTCTCGGACAACTAATTCTCTTTCAAAATTTCCCAGGGAGACCCCCTAGTAGCTCACACCTCGTACAATCCCAACTTTGCCACACTAACGCACCCTCCCCCCATTCAAAATCCTGTCTATGGGCCTGATGTCAACAACAGTAGGGCGTGCAGCACTGTAACTCTTTTTCACTGATCTAAATAAAAAACATAATACATTTTAACCAAAATATTATAAGTCTATGTTTTTAAATAAAATTTTGCAAAACCTATTTGTAAAGGCTGTTGTGAGCTTTATACTCCAACCACTGCCTTGATTACACACCAGTATATATGCCAAAGATCGCATACCAATACACCACATACTTTTGAAACCCATGGAAGATTTCATGTACCCTTATACAAGTAAAATGCACCCTGGGCATTTTATACTAATCTACATATTTTTATGCCCAGCCTGCAATTGACATTCAATCTGCAGCCTGTATTTTATACTAAGGGCCTGTTTACATGGAGGGAGGGTGACCCGGGTACCCGGGTCACCCTCCTAGCCGGGCTAAAAACATAGCCCGCCTTTACATGGGCGGGCTATTAGGGCGGGCTATCATATAGGCGAGCTATCTTTTTTTGGCGGGCTCTTGTTTTGGCAGGCTCATATTTTGGCGGACTATTTTTATTACAACGGCGCGATTTATTTACGCTTAAAAGCACTACATAACAAACATGGCAGCAAGAAGAAAGGCTATAGCGGCGAGTTTGCTGTTTTTATTGCTTGTTCCGCCATTATCACGGGTTTTCAAGTCAACAGAGATAGCCCGCCTAGGAGGGTGACCCGGATTGACCGTTTACATCCAGAAAAGATAGCCCGCCTAGCCGGCCGGGTAGGCGGGTGACCCTGTCTGCCATGTAAACACTTCAGTGTGGACCAGTGTGCTTTGTAAAGAAATGTATGAAAAGTTGGCCCTCCCAGGGTAGCCCGGCTAGGAGGGTGACCCGGGTACCCGGGTCAACCTCCCTCCATGTAAACAGGCCCTAAGAGATTTTATGATTCAAAACTTTTTAAACTTTAATAAGGACCTACTTTGTACAGTAGAAGTAAGTAAATGTTTTAATTTATAACACACATGACATTATTCGAATAATATTTCTGATTTCAATGGTTGTTTCTTTGATAATTAAAATTAATTCACCGAACAAAACCGACTGATGACCCCAAAGCCGGAATATACATGTATTGTGTCTTACTGGAAACAACAAGGAGATGTAGGAAAAGAAAATACCAACCTTCAGTATAAGATTTCTCTTGTGTCTTCAAGTAAGCACACACGGGCCAAGAGCAACGACATCGGTTTCCAACACTTTACGGCGAGTGTTAATTACCTTCCCGGAGTATACACTACATACTATGACCACCAATGTTTCATCCATGATGTTGTAAATCGAGTGGGCTATAGAAATCGATGTTATCACAGAATCAGGAACTACTAGAGCCAAAAGATGGAACGTCACTTGTTTTGAGAACGTGAAATATCCGCCATGACACGTCACTTCGCGTTGTGTTATTTGCCTTCAAAACAACACTAAACCTTTCTCTTTTGCCGAAATATTTGCTGAATGAGTCGAAGCAATATCTCTGCAACTTCTTTATATCCACAGTATAAAATACAACCAAACCATACGTTCAAAAAACGAAGAAATCATGCCTACCCGAAACTGGATTTCGATAGTTCGCGAAAACGACTCTGTGAGGCGCTTTTTACCGGATGTGACGTCATATTTTGTTGGATGATTCGGAACAAAAAAAGTCCCAGGCGTCGCAGAGTGTTCTCCCCCGCCCCTGCTACAAGCAAACAAGGATAAGGAAGGAAAGAACAATTAGACTGTGTTTGTAAAATAGATTTAACAAATCGACCATGCACATTTGTTTTCACATGTTGTACAGGGCCCGAAAGGGGTAGCTTTTTCAGGCTGGAGGTATAAAAAGGGTAGGGATTTCACGAGTTGAAGTACAACTTTGACGCGAGCGATTGCTTTGCAGTTTTGTGAATGAATAATTCATCAAGTTAAAACAAAGGAATTCATAACAGTGACGGAGGTTTGGATGCCCGGTCTTAATTAGTATAGATGTTTACGATTTTAGTTATCCGTCTTAATACTCCTATTTTTTGTTTTGATTGAGAAGATATATCAAACACTCGAGACAGTGTTTCATCGGCTATCCAAACACCTCAAATTTCGTCAAAAATAAGTACTCCGCTGCGCGTTGTATTTTTCTACTCCATTCTCGGTGTTTGGATATCCTGATGAAATACTGTCTCGTGATAAGGTTTGATATATTACTTCAAAAGTCAAGTGAAGGGAGCGAAGGGAGTGGTTTCACTGCAAAGGTTTGTCGGCATTTCTATGGTTTATTCGACAATTAAGCCCCTTCCACACGAGCAAGTTTTCCTTGACAAGTTTTCCTTGCTCGTGTGGAAAGGGAAATTTGACATTTTTTTCCTTGACAAGTGTCCTTGTTCAAAAACAAGCGTGCCAGTTTTTGAACAAGGACACTTATCAAAGAAAAACTGCCAAGTTGCTAAACTTGTTCGTGTGGACGTGCAACAAGGAAAACTTGACAAGGAATCCCTGGCGCCCAGCGGCGGTATCTTGTTGCTCGCGACCTGGTTCCTATTAACGGACGATAATCCGCTGTACAATATTATTGTTGTTACAAAGAAAAATTGTCAAAGGAAAATTGTTTATCGTCCACACGAGCAAATAAAATTTGTCTTGTCAAATTAAATTTGCTGTTTATCCACACGAGCAAGGAAAACTTGTCAAGGAAAACTTGCTCGTGTGGAAAGGGCTTTAGACTACGAGCTCGAGTTTTCTTTAGTCAACGAGGCACAGGCCGGCACACAGTTCTTGTTCTTTAAGTTTTTAAAAAGTAATTCAATAACGCCACGTCTTGCGTTGTTTTTGTTTTTGTTCTCTTGATGAAATAAATAAATGAATGTCTTCATCGGAGACAAGCACAAATTCGCGTTTTCATTCACAAAACTGCAAAGCAATCGCTCGCGTCAAAGTTGTACTTCAACTCGTGAAATCCGTACCCTTTTATATACCTCCAGCCTGAAAAAGCTACCCCTTTCGGGTGGAGCCTCCCTGTATAGTCCATTATAGGGAGTACCCCCACGGGAACTGATGTCATATAATTCACTGCATGCAGTTCACGACTATCAACACCACTTTATTGTAGAGTTGCTTACGCTTACGCTTCTCAGTCTCGTGCCTCTCCAAACTTCATGCATCATAACTCGATATACGCACGCTAAAGTATGAACCAGTTGTTATTTTACAATATAATAACATCAGAGGGCTATAACTAGTTACATGTATAGACCTCTGATAAGTAATGGTAATAGGACTGAGTGGAGTCCAATTCGGTCTGTAATCATACGAGTGATAACAAAATCGGACGACCGCGCTTCGCGGGAGTCCGATTTGTTATCACGAGTATGATTACAGACAGAATTGGACGACACAAAGTCTAATTTCCGAGGAAAGGAGAAGTGTTAAAAGAAGGGAAATTATGTCCACGGGTCAAGTTTCCTTTTTACTTTTTGCTCTATAAATAGCGAGATTGTCGGTTGCTAAGTAACTCGCGAAAAATAAATATTTGTGTCAATCAAATACGCAGCCATGCGAGAACTGCGCAGAACAACTTTCAAAATTTCGTTGAACGGACTAGACGCTCAGCGAGGCAGTTTTTGTTTCAAAGTACAATATTTTTACAAGCTGACTCGAAGCTGTAAAGTCTGTATACTAATCGGAGTCAGAGTCAATGATTCTTCGCTTCCTTGGCTTTTCGGATCTTCGGTTTCGTGTTGAACACGCAGTTGTTGTAAACTTGAAGTGGCGCCGAGAGATATTCTGTTCCGTAGCCATGCTGTGAAAAGACGGCATAAAGCTTGGATTCTCGAAGGAACAAACTCACTGACTGGATTAGAACTATCTGATGGTCAGATATTATATTTCATCACTGCTGCGACAGCTGCTGGATTTGATGGAGCTGGCCCTGAACTGTGCGGCAAACGACTTGTTTATGGAGCAGATGGAGAAGTGACAGCCGCACATGTTTTTGTCGAGCTGGATTGTTGACATCAATGTTTCTCGCTTTTGCACCATTTATTAATTGTGCCCATACTGTCATTCATGTTTTGGTTGCTCGAGCTGTGTTTTTGGAGGCTGCCGTTTCATTTATTTCCGAAATTTCTTCATCCGATACAAGTGGGAAACGAGACTGGTCTACTTGCATTGTTGTTGTTGTGTTTTGTCGAACAATGGCGGATTTTCACCGGAAGTCGGCTGCATGTTTGCCACCGTTTGCAGCTTTAAACGATGTAGTGGAGGGCTGAAATTCATCTGAACTTGTCAAGATATCCATAAAAGAACTCGTCTGGTTTCTTGGCAAAAAACATTTGTGCCATAGGATAAACAAAATCATCATTGCCTTCTCCAATACTGTCATTGTTCAAGGGGAAGGGGAAAAAATTATCCATTTTGCATAAGAGAGAGTGTTCATACTCTTGTTATGGTTATTTTAACCAAGGCTGTGATTGGTTGATTTAAACTAGAACTTTAAATGTGATTGGCTTATTTAACTGTCCGATAACAAACTGTCCGATAACGAACTGTCCGATAACAACTTGGCAAAGCAAATTAATGAAAATAGGAGTTTTTTCAACCAATCACAACCGAGGAAATTGTAATTTTTATAATTACATTGAAATGCATCTGTGACCATAGAGGGTAAGTAACCGGTCACGCGTGATTTTTCCTGTTTGAATTGCGTTGGTTATTTCACCCCAAACGTCAAAATTGGCCGATGTCCATTTTTTGCAAATCGTGCGTTATTTCTCTACAGTTGAAAATAGTTTTCAAAAATTGCCATGCGTTGCGTTAAACGTAACTCCATTTTCATGTCATATACTCTAATCGACCATTAATGAGCGCGCGAGGATACTGACAGTTATTGTAAACATATTTTTTTATGATTCCTTAGGGTTAGTTTATTAGACGGTACGCGATTTTTGCTTACAACTGTCGTTGTAAGCAAATCGCACCTACAACTTGCTTACGATTGTCGCGGCGTAAATGGCACCCAAGTCGTGTCGTAAGTAAGCGACTCTCTTTGGCCATATGGCCATAACCTAAAAAAGTATGCGATAAAATATTACAAAGTAAACGTACCTTGTCACCACAATGTATCGTCATCACTGTGTTCGGCATCATCATCATCACCATTATCATCATAATCACCTAACATATTCATATAGTCCTGGTCGTCATCGTTGCCATAATCCGGAGAATTATCCCGATCGTTATCACTATGATCATCATCATCATCATCATCATAATCACGATTATCTTCATAATCATCATAGTCCTGGCACCAATCGTTGCCATAATCTGGAGAATTATCCCGATCGTCATCACTATTGTCATCACCAGACATATCTGTATATGCCTCGTCGTTACCATAATCCGGAGAAACATTCTCTACTTTAAGGTATCAGCCACCCTTCAGGACCGTCCGCGCGCGGATCGCTGTAGCGTTAGTTGTTTTTATAAAAAACCCTATAAACCATATATTTTTTGAAAGTTTAATAATTCCAGATTATGGCTTTTTACTAAAAAAAACGATAAACTTAAATGTGTTTCGAAAATGGGAAGCTTTGTGTAAAAGTACATGTCTTTATAAATCATGTTCCAGTCCCTCCGGAAATAAACAGAACAAAACGATTAACACCGTATTCGCTTCTCAACACGTTCGGCTAAAAAACTGTGTCTCAGATTTTTGACAAGTGCGTTTGTTTTTCTTTTATTGGCAAATGAAGTTGGGAGTGACAATTAGTTAGCACTCCCTGTGGAAAAAAAGCTCTAGCTTTAAAATTAAAAGGAGTATTAAAATTCGCAGACACAGTTTTGTAGAAGAGATGTATGTCATCATTCTGGCCAAATTTCAGCCAAATTGGTTGAATGGCTGCCGACTTGGAGTTCAAAACGCACGCGTCGCTCGGCAAAATTTTCCTTCCGAGATAAAAAGGAAAATACATTTTTTTCGGCATCTTACCTGGAATGAGATTATGACACCTAAACGTCTATTCTGATCGATACCATAGAGGGATCAATTTTCTCTAACAATAGGACTTTGACAGGTAACATGTAACAGGAACAAACGTTCGCGTAAACACTCACGATAGCCAGGCGATAGCGAACAGAACGGCGCCTCAAATTAGATGAAACCGACGAGATCACAAAACGACTGTGCAGTAAGACATTAGATTAGCTGGGTAATAAGTTCTTCTATCTTCCACAGTTATTTTCACAGGCACAGTATGCGAATATTGGAGTAAATAAATGCACGCGGGTCGCACGCTCGCGACTTGTGCGCTGTTTTGTGTCGCAGAATCAATTCAACCGGCTAAAATTAACTTTAGGTAGTATTTGTACAGGGCGACTTCATTTTTGCTTTTAATGGATTTGATGGAAGTCACTTTGCTTTGACTCTGAAAGTGGTAGGAGAAACCTTTGTCGCTCGCTATGAAATCGGCCACGCAGCGCAGACAATTATTCATATTGTATGTAATTGGATAATTGAATAAATGACTGAAATGTCAACAGCTAATTACGGAAAAATAATGAAGGAAATCTTTCATGTTCAATAACTTAAAACAGAAATAACATTTTGAGGTAGAATTTTTTGGAAATAAAAGCTCTTTGCGAGATCTACCAGAATTTCAAAAAATTGACAATTTCACAATATGGTAATTTTGAAGGGTGGCTGATACCTTAACTGGACGTGGCTTCCCTTTTGCATCCTGTTGAAGCAAACATATTATAATTTCAAATGGACTAAGACAGAATGCCTACGGAATTTCATACCAACCGTAACAGTTAATTATTATTATTTTTTCTTAAATTTGGTTCTACATTGGAATCTTGCCTCTATATCTACTACTGCATGTCTATTCCATGTCCAGATTCAAGAGGTTTTCTTTGACAAGTGTGGATTCTCAAAAATCTATTGGGTTTTAGATCTTGGTGAAGTGCACGTGACGATGAGACCTACATAACATGTAATTGGTGGCTGTTAACCTAGGGAATGAGTAAATATATGCACTGGGCAACGTAATCGGTACAACACGAAGTCTGAGTATTGATTTATACACGAACATGCACACACAAGGACACACATCGCTTGTCATAGATTTGGTCGGGAAAATTTCTAAACAAATCTTAGTAAAATTTTCCTACGGTTTAACTTAATTTCTTTTAACGAGGAACAGAGGATGGGAAATTAGTTGTATTAGATATCCAGGTATGCTCAAGCTCGATAAAAAAAATATACTTACATGATAATCGGTGGTGATAGTGAAACTTTGAGTTATTTTGCAGGCGTTTGACACACTGTTGATTTCCTCGTCACCCATCTGAACACTTGTGAGGTCCAGGCGCTTTAG
>MU826391.1:320198-491363 GCA_029204205.1 Desmophyllum pertusum | reverse complement strand
TATCGTACGTCAGTCATTTTACTGTAACTAAACTATCGAACGCCTCTCTAAAACTGACACATGGGGTTGGTCCCTGTTGTACGTCAGTCATTTTACTGTAACTAAACTATCGAACGCCTCTCTAAAACTGACACATGGGGTTAGTCCCTGTTGTACGTCAGTCATTTTACTGTAACTAAACTATCGAACGCCTCTCTAAAACTGACACATGGGGTTAGTCCCTGTTGTACGTCGGTCATTTTACTGTAACTAAACTATCGAACGCCTCTCTAAAACTGACACATGGGGTTGGTCCCTGTTGTACGTCAGTCATTTTACTGTAACTAAACTATCGAACGCCTCTCTAAAACTGACACATGGGGTTGGTCCCTGTTGTACGTCGGTCATTTTACTGTAACTAAACTATCGAACGCCTCTCTAAAACTGACACATGGGGTTGGTCCCTGTCGTACGTCAGTCATTTTACTGTAACTAAACTATCGAACGCCTCTCTAAAACTGACACATGGGGTTGCTCCCTGTTGTACGTCAGTCATTTTACTGTAACTAAACTATCGAACGCCTCTCTAAAACTGACACATGGGGTTGGTCCCTGCCGTACGTCATTCATTTTACTGTAACTAAACTATCGAACGCCTCTCTAAAACTGACACATGGGGTTGGTCCCTGTTGTACGTCAGTCATTTTACTGTAACTAAACTATCGAACGCCTCTCTAAAACTGACACATGGGGTTGGTCCCTGTTGTACGTCAGTCATTTTACTGTAACTAAACTATCGAACGCCTCTCTAAAACTGACACATGGGGTTAGTCCCTGTTGTACGTCGGTCATTTTACTGTAACTAAACTATCGAACGCCTCTCTAAAACTGACACATGGGGTTGGTCCCTGTTGTACGTCAGTCATTTTACTGTAACTAAACTATCGAACGCCTCTCTAAAACTGACACATGGGGTTGGTCCCTGTTGTACGTCAGTCATTTTACTGTAACTAAACTATCGAACGCCTCTCTAAAACTGACACATGGGGTTGGTCCCTGTTGTACGTCAGTCATTTTACTGTAACTAAACTATCGAACGCCTCTCTAAAACTGACACATGGGGTTAGTCCCTGTTGTACGTCGGTCATTTTACTGTAACTAAACTATCGAACGCCTCTCTAAAACTGACACATGGGGTTAGTCCCTGTTGTACGTCGGTCATTTTACTGTAACTAAACTATCGAACGCCTCTCTAAAACTGACACATGGGGTTGGTCCCTGTTGTACGTCAGTCATTTTACTGTAACTAAACTATCGAACGCCTCTCTAAAACTGACACATGGGGTTAGTCCCTGTTGTACGTCGGTCATTTTACTGTAACTAAACTATCGAACGCCTCTCTAAAACTGACACATGGGGTTGGTCCCTGTTGTACGTCAGTCATTTTACTGTAACTAAACTATCGAACGCCTCTCTAAAACTGACACATGGGGTTGGTCCCTGTTGTACGTCAGTCATTTTACTGTAACTAAACTATCGAACGCCTCTCTAAAACTGACACATGGGGTTAGTCCCTGTTGTACGTCGGTCATTTTACTGTAACTAAACTATCGAACGCCTCTCTAAAACTGACACATGGGGTTGGTCCCTGTTGTACGTCATTCATTTTACTGTAACTAAACTATCGAACGCCTCTCTAAAACTGACACATGGGGTTGGTCCCTGTTGTACGTCAGTCATTTTACTGTAACTAAACTATCGAACGCCTCTCTAAAACTGACACATGGGGTTGGTCCCTGTTGTACGTCGGTCATTTTACTGTAACTAAACTTTCGAACGCCTCTCTAAAACTGACACATGGGGTTGGTCCCTGTCGTACGTCAGTCATTTTACTGTAACTAAACTATCGAACGCCTCTCTAAAACTGACACATGGGGTTGCTCCCTATCGTACGTCAGTCATTTTACTGTAACTAAACTATCGAGCGCCTCTCTAAAACTGACACATGGGGTTGGTCCCTGTCGTACGTCAGTCATTTTACTGTAACTAAACTATCGAGCGCCTCTCTAAAACTGGCACATGGGGTTGCTCCCTGTTGTACGTCAGTCATTTTACTGTAACTAAGCTGTCGAACGCCTCTCTAAAAATGACACATGGGGTTAGTCCCTGCCGTACGTCATTCATTTTACTGTAACTAAACTATCGAACGCCTCTCTAAAACTGACACATGGGGTTAGTCCCTGTTGTACGTCGGTCATTTTACTGTAACTAAACTATCGAACGCCTCTCTAAAACTGACACATGGGGTTGTTCCCTGTTGTACGTCGGTCATTTGACTGGTACTAATCTATCGAACGCCTCTCTAAAACTGACACATGGGGTTGGTCCCTGTTGTACGTTGGTCATTTTACTGTAACTAAACTATCGAACGCCTCTCTATAAAACTGACACATGGGGTTGGTCCCTGTCGTACGTCAGTCATTTTACTGTAACTAAACTATCGAACGCCTCTCTAAAACTGACACATGGGGTTACTACCTGTTGTACGTCGGTCATTTTACTGTAACTAAACTATCGCACGCCTCTCTAAAACTGACACATGGGGTTGGTCCCTGCCGTACGTCATTCATTTTACTGTAACTAGACTATCGAACGCCTCTGTAAAACTGACACATGGGGTTGGTCCCTAGTCGTACGTCAGTCATTTTACTGTAACTAAACTATCGAACGCCTCTCTAAAACTGACACATGGGGTTGGTCACTGTTGTACGTCGGTCATTTTACTGTAACTAAGTTTTCGAACGCCTCTCTATAAAACTGACACATGGGGTTGCTCCCTGTTGTACCTCAGTCATTTTACTGTAACTAAGCTGTCGAACGCCTCTCTAAAACTGACACATGGGGTTAGTCCCTGCCGTACGTCATTCATTTTACTGTAACTAAACTATCGAACGCCTCTCTAAAACTGACACATGGGGTTAGTCCCTGTTGTACGTCGGTCATTTGACTGGTACTAAACTATCGAATGCCTCTCTAAAACTGACACGTGGGGTTAGTCCCTGTTGTACGTCGGTCATTTTACTGTAACTAAACTATCGAACGCCTCTCTAAAACTGACACATGGGGTTAGTCCCTGTTGTACGTCGGTCATTTTACTGTAACTAAACTATCGAACGCCTCTCTAAAACTGACACATGGGGTTGGTCCCTGTTGTACGTCGGTCATTTTATTGTCACTAAACTATCGAACGCCTCTGTAAAACTGACACATGGGGTTGGTCCCTGTCGTACGTCAGTCATTTTACTGTAACTAAACTATCGAACGCCTCTCTAAAACTGACACATGGGGTTACTACCTGTTGTACGTCGGTCATTTTACTGTAACTAAACTATCGCACGCCTCTCTAAAACTGACACATGGGGTTGGTCCCTGCCGTACGTCATTCATTTTACTGTAACTAGACTATCGAACGCCTCTGTAAAACTGACACATGGGGTTGGTCCCTAGTCGTACGTCAGTCATTTTACTGTAACTAAACTATCGAACGCCTCTCTAAAACTGACACATGGGGTTGGTCACTGTTGTACGTCGGTCATTTTACTGTAACTAAGTTTTCGAACGCCTCTCTATAAAACTGACACATGGGGTTGGTCCCTGTCGTACGTCAGTCATTTTACTGTAACTAAACTATCGAACGCCTCTCTAAAACTGACACATGGGGTTGCTCCCTATCGTACGTCAGTCATTTTACTGTAACTAAACTATCGATCGCCTCTCTATAAAACTGACACATGGGGTTGGTCCCTGTCGTACGTCAGTCATTTTACTGTAGCTAAACTATCGAGCGCCTCTCTAAAACTGGCACCTGGGGTTGCTCCCTGTTGTACGTCAGTCATTTTACTGTAACTAAGCTGTCGAACGCCTCTCTAAAACTGACACATGGGGTTAGTCCCTGCCGTACGTCATTCATTTTACTGTAACTAAACTATCGAACGCCTCTCTAAAACTGACACATGGGGTTAGTCCCTGTTGTACGTCGGTCATTTTACTGTAACTAAACTATCGAACGCCTCTCTAAAACTGACACATGGGGTTGGTCCCTGTTGTACGTCGGTCATTTGACTGGTACTAATCTATCGAACGCCTCTCTAAAACTGACACATGGGGTTGGTCCCTGTTGTACGTTGGTCATTTTACTGTAACTAAACTATCGAACGCCTCACTATAAAAGTGACACATGGGGTTGGTCCCTGTCGTACGTCAGTCATTTTACTGTAACTAAACTATCGAGCGCCTCTCTAAAACTGACACATGGGGTTGCTCCCAGTTGTACGTCAGTCATTTTACTGTAACTAAGCTGTCGAACGCCTCTCTATAAAACTGACACATGGGGTTAGTCCCTGTTGTACGTCGGTCATTTGACTGGTACTAATATATCGAACGTCTCTCTAAAACTGACACATGGGGTTGGTGACTGTTGTACGTCGGTCATTTTACTGTAACTAAACTATCGAACGTCTCTCTAAAACTGACACATGGGGTTAGTCCCTGTTCTACGTTGGTCATTTTACTGTAACTAAACTATCCAACGCCTCTCTATAAAACTGACACATGGGGTTGCTCCCTGTTGTACGTGAGTCATTTTACTGTAACTAAGCTGTCGAACGCCTTTCTAAAACTGACACATGGGGTTGCTCCCTATCGTACGTCAGTCATTTTACTGTAACTAAACTATCGAGCGTCTCTCTAAAACTGACACATGGGGTTGCTCCCTGTTGTACGTCAGTCATTTTACTGTAACTAAACTATCGAACGCCTCTCTAAAACTGACACATGGGGTTGCTCCCTATCGTACGTCAGTCATTTTACTGTAACTAAACTATCGAGCGCCTCTCTAAAACTGACACATGGGGTTAGTCCCTGTTGTATGTCGGTCATTTTACTGTAACTAAACTATCGAACGCCTCTCTAAAACTGACACATGGGGTTGGTCCCTGCCGTACGTCAGTCATTTTACTGTAAGTAAACTATAGAACGCCTCTCTAAAACTGACACATGGGGTTGGTCCCTGTCGTACGTCAGTCATTTTACTGTAACTAAACTATCGAACGCCTCTCTAAAACTGACACATGGGGTTGGTCCCTGCCGTACGTCAGTCATTTTACTATAACTAAAGTATCGAACGCCTCTCTAAAACTGACACATGGAGTTGGTCCCTGCCGTACGTCAGTCATTTTACTGTAACTAAACTATAGAACGCCTCTCTAAAACTGACACATGGGGTTGGTCCCTGCCGTACGTCATTCATTTTACTGGTACTAATCTATCGAACGCCTCTCTAAAACTGACACATGGGGTTAGTCCCTGTTGTACGTCGGTCATTTTACTATAACTAAACTATCGAACGCCTCTCTAAAACTGACCCATGGGGTTTGTCCCTGTCGTACGTCATTCATTTTACTGTAACTAAACTATCGAACGCCTCTGTAAAACTGACATACGGGGTTGCTCCCTATCGTACGTCAGTCATTTTACTGTAACTAAACTATCGAACGCCTCTCTAAAACTGACACATGGGGTTGGTCCCTGTTGTACGTCGGTCATTTTACTGTAACTAAACTATCGAACGCCTCTCTAAAACTGACACATGGGGTTAGTCCCTGTTGTACGTCGGTCATTTGACTGTAACTAATATATCGAACGTCTCTCTAAAACTGACACATGGGGTTGGTGACTGTTGTACGTCGGTCATTTTACTGTAACTAAACTATCGAACGCCTCTCTAAAACTGACACA
The DNA here is from genome assembly GCA_029204205.1 of Desmophyllum pertusum. Taxonomy (NCBI): domain Eukaryota; kingdom Metazoa; phylum Cnidaria; class Anthozoa; order Scleractinia; family Caryophylliidae; genus Desmophyllum; species Desmophyllum pertusum. The sequence continues at coordinate 485,588 of MU826391.1, read as the reverse complement.
TGGGGTTAGTCCCTGTTGTACGTCGGTCATTTTACTGTAACTAAACTATCGAACGCCTCTCTAAAACTGACACATGGGGTTGGTCCCTGTTGTACGTCGGTCATTTTACTGTAACTAAACTATCGAACGCCTCTCTAAAACTGACACATGGGGTTGGTCCCTGTTGTACGTCAGTCATTTTACTGTAACTAAACTATCGAACGCCTCTCTAAAACTGACACATGGGGTTGGTCCCTGTTGTACGTCAGTCATTTTACTGTAACTAAACTATCGAACGCCTCTCTAAAACTGACACATGGGGTTGGTCCCTGTTGTACGTCAGTCATTTTACTGTAACTAAACTATCGAACGCCTCTCTAAAACTGACACATGGGGTTGGTCCCTGTTGTACGTCAGTCATTTTACTGTAACTAAACTATCGAACGCCTCTCTATAAAACTGACACATGGGGTTGGTCCCTGTTGTACGTCAGTCATTTTACTGTAACTAAACTATCGAACGCCTCTCTAAAACTGACACATGGGGTTGGTCCCTGTTGTACGTCAGTCATTTTACTGTAACTAAACTATCGAACGCCTCTCTAAAACTGACACATGGGGTTAGTCCCTGTTGTACGTCGGTCATTTTACTGTAACTAAACTATCGAACGCCTCTCTAAAACTGACACATGGGGTTGGTCCCTGTTGTACGTCGGTCATTTTACTGTAACTAAACTATCGAACGCCTCTCTAAAACTGACACATGGGGTTGGTCCCTGTTGTACGTCAGTCATTTTACTGTAACTAAACTATCGAACGCCTCTCTATAAAACTGACACATGGGGTTGGTCCCTGTTGTACGTCAGTCATTTTACTGTAACTAAACTATCGAACGCCTCTCTAAAACTGACACATGGGGTTGGTCCCTGTTGTACGTCAGTCATTTTACTGTAACTAAACTATCGAACGCCTCTCTAAAACTGACACATGGGGTTGGTCCCTGTTGTACGTCAGTCATTTTACTGTAACTAAACTATCGAACGCCTCTCTAAAACTGACACATGGGGTTGGTCCCTGTTGTACGTCAGTCATTTTACTGTAACTAAACTATCGAACGCCTCTCTAAAACTGACACATGGGGTTAGTCCCTGTTGTACGTCGGTCATTTTACTGTAACTAAACTATCGAACGCCTCTCTAAAACTGACACATGGGGTTGGTCCCTGTTGTACGTCAGTCATTTTACTGTAACTAAACTATCGAACGCCTCTCTAAAACTGACACATGGGTTGGTCCCTGTTGTACGTCGGTCATTTTACTGTAACTAAACTATCGAACGCCTCTCTAAAACTGACACATGGGGTTGGTCCCTGTTGTACGTCAGTCATTTTACTGTAACTAAACTATCGAACGCCTCTCTAAAACTGACACATGGGGTTGGTCCCTGTTGTACGTCAGTCATTTTACTGTAACTAAACTATCGAACGCCTCTCTAAAACTGACACATGGGGTTGGTCCCTGTTGTACGTCAGTCATTTTACTGTAACTAAACTATCGAACGCCTCTCTAAAACTGACACATGGGGTTAGTCCCTGTTGTACGTCGGTCATTTTACTGTAACTAAACTATCGAACGCCTCTCTAAAACTGACACATGGGGTTGGTCCCTGTTGTACGTCAGTCATTTTACTGTAACTAAACTATCGAACGCCTCTCTAAAACTGACACATGGGGTTGGTCCCTGTTGTACGTCGGTCATTTTACTGTAACTAAACTATCGAACGCCTCTCTAAAACTGACACATGGGGTTGGTCCCTGTTGTACGTCAGTCATTTTACTGTAACTAAACTATCGAACGCCTCTCTAAAACTGACACATGGGGTTGGTCCCTGTTGTACGTCAGTCATTTTACTGTAACTAAACTATCGAACGCCTCTCTAAAACTGACACATGGGGTTGGTCCCTGCCGTACGTCATTCATTTTACTGTAACTAAACTATCGAACGCCTCTCTAAAACTGACACATGGGGTTAGTCCCTGTTGTACGTCGGTCATTTTACTGTAACTAAACTATCGAACGCCTCTCTAAAACTGACACATGGGGTTGGTCCCTGTTGTACGTCAGTCATTTTACTGTAACTAAACTATCGAACGCCTCTCTAAAACTGACACATGGGGTTGGTCCCTGTCGTACGTCAGTCATTTTACTGTAACTAAACTATCGAACGCCTCTCTAAAACTGACACATGGGGTTGGTCCCTGTTGTACGTCAGTCATTTTACTGTAACTAAACTATCGAACGCCTCTCTAAAACTGACACATGGGGTTGGTCCCTGTTGTACGTCAGTCATTTTACTGTAACTAAACTATCGAACGCCTCTCTAAAACTGACACATGGGTTGGTCCCTGTTGTACGTCAGTCATTTTACTGTAACTAAACTATCGAACGCCTCTCTAAAACTGACACATGGGGTTAGTCCCTGTTGTACGTCATTCATTTTACTGTAACTAAACTATCGAACGCCTCTCTAAAACTGACACATGGGGTTGGTCCCTGTTGTACGTCGGTCATTTTACTGTAACTAAACTATCGAACGCCTCTCTAAAACTGACACATGGGGTTGGTCCCTGTTGTACGTCAGTCATTTTACTGTAACTAAACTATCGAACGCCTCTCTAAAACTGACACATGGGGTTGGTCCCTGTCGTACGTCAGTCATTTTACTGTAACTAAACTATCGAACGCCTCTCTAAAACTGACACATGGGGTTGCTCCCTGTTGTACGTCAGTCATTTTACTGTAACTAAACTATCGAACGCCTCTCTAAAACTGACACATGGGGTTGGTCCCTGTTGTACGTCAGTCATTTTACTGTAACTAAACTATCGAACGCCTCTCTAAAACTGACACATGGGGTTGCTCCCTGTTGTACGTCAGTCATTTTACTGTAACTAAACTATCGAACGCCTCTCTAAAACTGACACATGGGGTTGGTCCCTGTTGTACGTCGGTCATTTTACTGTAACTAAACTATCGAACGCCTCTCTAAAACTGACACATGGGGTTAGTCCCTGTTGTACGTCGGTCATTTGACTGGTACTAATATATCGAACGCCTCTCTAAAACTGACACATGGGGTTGGTCCCTGTTGTACGTCGGTCATTTTACTGTAACTAAACTATCGAACGCCTCTCTAAAACTGACACATGGGGTTAGTCCCTGTTGTACGTCGGTCATTTTACTGTAACTAAACTATCGAACGCCTCTCTATAAAACTGACACATGGGGTTGCTCCCTGTTGTACGTCAGTCATTTTACTGTAACTAAACTATCGAACGCCTCTCTAAAACTGACACATGGGGTTGCTCCCTATCGTACGTCAGTCATTTTACTGTAACTAAACTATCGAGCGCCTCTCTAAAACTGACACATGGGGTTGGTCCCTGTTGTACGTCAGTCATTTTACTGTAACTAAACTATCGAACGCCTCTCTAAAACTGACACATGGGGTTGCTCCCTGTTGTACGTCAGTCATTTTACTGTAACTAAACTATCGAACGCCTCTCTAAAACTGACACATGGGGTTAGTCCCTGTTGTACGTCGGTCATTTTACTGTAACTAAACTATCGAACGCCTCTCTAAAACTGACACATGGGGTTGGTCCCTGCCGTACGTCAGTCATTTTACTGTAACTAAACTATCGAACGCCTCTCTAAAACTGACACATGGGGTTAGTCCCTGTTGTACGTCGGTCATTTTACTGTAACTAAACTATCGAACGCCTCTCTAAAACTGACACATGGGGTTGGTCCCTGTTGTACGTCAGTCATTTTACTGTAACTAAACTATCGAACGCCTCTCTATAAAACTGACACATGGGGTTGGTCCCTGTTGTACGTCAGTCATTTTACTGTAACTAAACTATCGAACGCCTCTCTAAAACTGACACATGGGGTTAGTCCCTGTTGTACGTCAGTCATTTTACTGTAACTAAACTATCGAACGCCTCTCTAAAACTGACACATGGGGTTAGTCCCTGTTGTACGTCGGTCATTTTACTGTAACTAAACTATCGAACGCCTCTCTAAAACTGACACATGGGGTTGGTCCCTGTTGTACGTCAGTCATTTTACTGTAACTAAACTATCGAACGCCTCTCTAAAACTGACACATGGGGTTAGTCCCTGTTGTACGTCGGTCATTTTACTGTAACTAAACTATCGAACGCCTCTCTAAAACTGACACATGGGGTTGGTCCCTGTTGTACGTCAGTCATTTTACTGTAACTAAACTATCGAACGCCTCTCTAAAACTGACACATGGGGTTGGTCCCTGTTGTACGTCAGTCATTTTACTGTAACTAAACTATCGAACGCCTCTCTAAAACTGACACATGGGGTTGGTCCCTGTTGTACGTCAGTCATTTTACTGTAACTAAACTATCGAACGCCTCTCTAAAACTGACACATGGGGTTAGTCCCTGTTGTACGTCGGTCATTTTACTGTAACTAAACTATCGAACGCCTCTCTAAAACTGACACATGGGGTTGGTCCCTGTTGTACGTCAGTCATTTTACTGTAACTAAACTATCGAACGCCTCTCTAAAACTGACACATGGGGTTGGTCCCTGTCGTACGTCAGTCATTTTACTGTAACTAAACTATCGAACGCCTCTCTAAAACTGACACATGGGGTTGGTCCCTGTTGTACGTCGGTCATTTTACTGTAACTAAACTATCGAACGCCTCTCTAAAACTGACACATGGGGTTGGTCCCTGTTGTACGTCAGTCATTTTACTGTAACTAAACTATCGAACGCCTCTCTAAAACTGACACATGGGGTTGGTCCCTGTTGTACGTCAGTCATTTTACTGTAACTAAACTATCGAACGCCTCTCTAAAACTGACACATGGGGTTAGTCCCTGTTGTACGTCGGTCATTTTACTGTAACTAAACTATCGAACGCCTCTCTAAAACTGACACATGGGGTTGGTCCTGTTGTACGTCGGTCATTTTACTGTAACTAAACTATCGAACGCCTCTCTAAAACTGACACATGGGGTTGGTCCCTGTTGTACGTCAGTCATTTTACTGTAACTAAACTATCGAACGCCTCTCTAAAACTGACACATGGGGTTGGTCCCTGTTGTACGTCAGTCATTTTACTGTAACTAAACTATCGAACGCCTCTCTAAAACTGACACATGGGGTTAGTCCCTGTTGTACGTCGGTCATTTTACTGTAACTAAACTATCGAACGCCTCTCTAAAACTGACACATGGGGTTGGTCCCTGTTGTACGTCAGTCATTTTACTGTAACTAAACTATCGAACGCCTCTCTAAAACTGACACATGGGGTTGGTCCCTGTTGTACGTCAGTCATTTTACTGTAACTAAACTATCGAACGCCTCTCTAAAACTGACACATGGGGTTGGTCCCTGTTGTACGTCAGTCATTTTACTGTAACTAAACTATCGAACGCCTCTCTAAAACTGACACATGGGGTTGGTCCCTGTTGTACGTCAGTCATTTTACTGTAACTAAACTATCGAACGCCTCTCTAAAACTGACACATGGGGTTGGTCCCTGTTGTACGTCAGTCATTTTACTGTAACTAAACTATCGAACGCCTCTCTAAAACTGACACATGGGGTTGGTCCCTGTTGTACGTCAGTCATTTTACTGTAACTAAACTATCGAACGCCTCTCTAAAACTGACACATGGGGTTAGTCCCTGTTGTACGTCGGTCATTTTACTGTAACTAAACTATCGAACGCCTCTCTAAAACTGACACATGGGGTTAGTCCCTGTTGTACGTCGGTCATTTTACTGTAACTAAACTATCGAACGCCTCTCTAAAACTGACACATGGGGTTGGTCCCTGTTGTACGTCAGTCATTTTACTGTAACTAAACTATCGAACGCCTCTCTAAAACTGACACATGGGGTTGGTCCCTGTTGTACGTCAGTCATTTTACTGTAACTAAACTATCGAACGCCTCTCTAAAACTGACACATGGGGTTGGTCCCTGTTGTACGTCAGTCATTTTACTGTAACTAAACTATCGAACGCCTCTCTAAAACTGACACATGGGGTTAGTCCCTGTTGTACGTCGGTCATTTTACTGTAACTAAACTATCGAACGCCTCTCTAAAACTGACACATGGGGTTGGTCCCTGTTGTACGTCGGTCATTTTACTGTAACTAAACTATCGAACGCCTCTCTAAAACTGACACATGGGGTTGGTCCCTGTTGTACGTCAGTCATTTTACTGTAACTAAACTATCGAACGCCTCTCTAAAACTGACACATGGGGTTGGTCCCTGTTGTACGTCGGTCATTTTACTGTAACTAAACTATCGAACGCCTCTCTAAAACTGACACATGGGGTTGGTCCCTGTTGTACGTCATTCATTTTACTGTAACTAAACTATCGAACGCCTCTCTAAAACTGACACATGGGGTTGGTCCCTGTTGTACGTCAGTCATTTTACTGTAACTAAACTATCGAACGCCTCTCTAAAACTGACACATGGGGTTGGTCCCTGTTGTACGTCGGTCATTTTACTGTAACTAAACTATCGAACGCCTCTCTAAAACTGACACATGGGGTTGGTCCCTGTTGTACGTCAGTCATTTTACTGTAACTAAACTATCGAACGCCTCTCTAAAACTGACACATGGGGTTGGTCCCTGTTGTACGTCAGTCATTTTACTGTAACTAAACTATCGAACGCCTCTCTAAAACTGACACATGGGGTTGGTCCCTGTTGTACGTCAGTCATTTTACTGTAACTAAACTATCGAACGCCTCTCTAAAACTGACACATGGGGTTGGTCCCTGTTGTACGTCGGTCATTTTACTGTAACTAAACTATCGAACGCCTCTCTAAAACTGACACATGGGGTTGGTCCCTGTTGTACGTCAGTCATTTTACTGTAACTAAACTATCGAACGCCTCTCTAAAACTGACACATGGGGTTGCTCCCTGTTGTACGTCAGTCATTTTACTGTAACTAAACTATCGAACGCCTCTCTAAAACTGACACATGGGGTTAGTCCCTGTTGTACGTCAGTCATTTTACTGTAACTAAACTATCGAACGCCTCTCTAAAACTGACACATGGGGTTGGTCCCTGCCGTACGTCAGTCATTTTACTGTAACTAAACTATCGAACGCCTCTCTAAAACTGACACATGGGGTTGGTCCCTGTTGTACGTCAGTCATTTTACTGTAACTAAACTATCGAACGCCTCTCTAAAACTGACACATGGGGTTGGTCATTTTACTGTAACTAAACTATCGAACGCCTCTCTAAAACTGACACATGGGGTTGGTCCCTGTTGTACGTCGGTCATTTTACTGTAACTAAACTATCGAACGCCTCTCTAAAACTGACACATGGGGTTGGTCCCTGTTGTACGTCAGTCATTTTACTGTAACTAAACTATCGAACGCCTCTCTAAAACTGACACATGGGGTTGGTCCCTGTTGTACGTCAGTCATTTTACTGTAACTAAACTATCGAACGCCTCTCTAAAACTGACACATGGGGTTGGTCCCTGTTGTACGTCGGTCATTTTACTGTAACTAAACTATCGAACGCCTCTCTAAAACTGACACATGGGGTTAGTCCCTGTTGTACGTCGGTCATTTTACTGTAACTAAACTATCGAACGCCTCTCTAAAACTGACACATGGGGTTAGTCCCTGTTGTACGTCGGTCATTTTACTGTAACTAAACTATCGAACGCCTCTCTAAAACTGACACATGGGGTTAGTCCCTGTTGTACGTCGGTCATTTTACTGTAACTAAACTATCGAACGCCTCTCTAAAACTGACACATGGGGTTAGTCCCTGTTGTACGTCGGTCATTTTACTGTAACTAAACTATCGAACGCCTCTCTAAAACTGACACATGGGGTTGGTCCCTGTTGTACGTCGGTCATTTTACTGTAACTAAACTATCGAACGCCTCTCTAAAACTGACACATGGGGTTGGTCCCTGTCGTACGTCAGTCATTTTACTGTAACTAAACTATCGAACGCCTCTCTAAAACTGACACATGGGGTTACTCCCTGTTGTACGTCGGTCATTTTACTGTAACTAAACTATCGAACGCCTCTCTAAAACTGACACATGGGGTTGGTCCCTGTTGTACGTCAGTCATTTTACTGTAACTAAACTATCGAACGCCTCTCTAAAACTGACACATGGGGTTGGTCCCTGTCGTACGTCAGTCATTTTACTGTAACTAAACTATCGAACGCCTCTCTAAAACTGACACATGGGGTTACTACCTGTTGTACGTCGGTCATTTTACTGTAACTAAACTATCGAACGCCTCTCTAAAACTGACACATGGGGTTGGTCCCTGTTGTACGTCGGTCATTTTACTGTAACTAAACTATCGAACGCCTCTCTAAAACTGACACATGGGGTTGGTCCCTGTCGTACGTCAGTCATTTTACTGTAACTAAACTATCGAACGCCTCTCTAAAACTGACACATGGGGTTGCTCCCTGTTGTACGTCAGTCATTTTACTGTAACTAAACTATCGAACGCCTCTCTAAAACTGACACATGGGGTTGGTCCCTGTCGTACGTCAGTCATTTTACTGTAACTAAACTATCGAACGCCTCTCTAAAACTGACACATGGGGTTGCTCCCTGTTGTACGTCAGTCATTTTACTGTAACTAAACTATCGAACGCCTCTCTAAAACTGACACATGGGGTTGCTCCCTGTCGTACGTCAGTCATTTTACTGTAACTAAACTATCGAACGCCTCTCTAAAACTGACACATGGGGTTAGTCCCTGTTGTACGTCGGTCATTTTACTGTAACTAAACTATCGAACGCCTCTCTAAAACTGACACATGGGGTTGGTCCCTGCCGTACGTCAGTCATTTTACTGTAACTAAACTATCGAACGCCTCTCTAAAACTGACACATGGGGTTGGTCCCTGTCGTACGTCAGTCATTTTACTGTAACTAAACTATCGAACGCCTCTCTAAAACTGACACATGGGGTTAGTCCCTGTTGTACGTCGGTCATTTTACTGTAACTAAACTATCGAACGCCTCTCTAAAACTGACACATGGGGTTAGTCCCTGTTGTACGTCGGTCATTTTACTGTAACTAAACTATCGAACGCCTCTCTAAAACTGACACATGGGGTTAGTCCCTGTTGTACGTCGGTCATTTTACTGTAACTAAACTATCGAACGCCTCTCTAAAACTGACACATGGGGTTAGTCCCTGTTGTACGTCGGTCATTTTACTGTAACTAAACTATCGAACGCCTCTCTAAAACTGACACATGGGGTTGGTCCCTGCCGTACGTCAGTCATTTTACTGTAACTAAACTATCGAACGCCTCTCTAAAACTGACACATGGGGTTGGTCCCTGTTGTACGTCATTCATTTTACTGTAACTAAACTATCGAACGCCTCTCTAAAACTGACACATGGGGTTAGTCCCTGTTGTACGTCGGTCATTTTACTGTAACTAAACTATCGAACGCCTCTCTAAAACTGACACATGGGGTTGGTCCCTGTTGTACGTCGGTCATTTTACTGTAACTAAACTATCGAACGCCTCTCTAAAACTGACACATGGGTTGGTCCCTGCCGTACGTCATTCATTTTACTGTAACTAAACTATCGAACGCCTCTCTAAAACTGACACATGGGGTTAGTCCCTGTTGTACGTCGGTCATTTTACTGTAACTAAACTATCGAACGCCTCTCTAAAACTGACACATGGGGTTGCTCCCTGTCGTACGTCAGTCATTTTACTGTAACTAAACTATCGAACGCCTCTCTAAAACTGACACATGGGGTTAGTCCCTGTTGTACGTCGGTCATTTTACTGTAACTAAACTATCGAACGCCTCTCTAAAACTGACACATGGGGTTGGTCCCTGCCGTACGTCAGTCATTTTACTGTAACTAAACTATCGAACGCCTCTCTAAAACTGACACATGGGGTTGGTCCCTGTCGTACGTCAGTCATTTTACTGTAACTAAACTATCGAACGCCTCTCTAAAACTGACACATGTGGTTGGTCATTTTACTGTAACTAAACTATCGAACGCCTCTCTAAAACTGACACATGGGGTTAGTCCCTGTTGTACGTCGGTCATTTTACTGTAACTAAACTATCGAACGCCTCTCTAAAACTGACACATGGGGTTAGTCCCTGTTGTACGTCGGTCATTTTACTGTAACTAAACTATCGAACGCCTCTCTAAAACTGACACATGGGGTTGGTCCCTGCCGTACGTCAGTCATTTTACTGTAACTAAACTATCGAACGCCTCTCTAAAACTGACACATGGGGTTGGTCCCTGTCGTACGTCAGTCATTTTACTGTAACTAAACTATCGAACGCCTCTCTAAAACGGACACTGGACACTTGGGACAGTCAACTGCTGGAAGTCCGGAACCCAAGGGCTTTACTAGGAAACGTGTTGGGGTTTTCCTTTATTCGATTGCGTTCAAAAGTTACAGTACATTTTCAAAATCGCGAGGAAAAATATGGAGTGACCGCACGGAAATGGGTCTAACGAAATATTTTTTAGAATTATCGAATTCCTCAACACGTTTTCGTTGAAGATACATTAATCTAGCGACTCTCCAAATTTGATTCGGAATCGAGCAAAGGCGCCTTTGAGTTGTAACTCTTTCAAGTGTCCCGTTCAAACGCTAATGCTGTCAATCAAAATAAGTTTTTACTTCCGGTGGACAAATGTTATTAGAATTAGAACCTTCTTGAAACGCTTGCACGGATTGCAAAGCTAATAATTATCCCAGCAATATATAATTATAATAGTGGTTTATTATATACAATATTCCAGAACAGTTTTGTTGTTTTCAATCAACATTCGGTTACAATGAATGGTAGATAACACTGTTACAGGAAATGTAACCTATCAAACATTTCATGTTATGTGTTGGGAAGGCCTGTCAGATCAAGGCCCTTACAATTCATTTCATTAATAGCTGTTACCACCAGTGCAAAAATCTCTTTTCAAAAGAGCTTCATACATCTTTGACTCGTGGTCTCTATAATCAGGGATGATGTTGCCGATATCATCTTCTATAAGCCATTCATCCGCTGTGTTAAACGAGTCGGAGCGAGATCCTGACCTGAATTGGATTGTACCGTCATCTGACGATGCACTGCTTGCTGACCACTTTCTCGTGCAAATTTCACAGGCAAGTTCATAATATGTTCCTGACCGTGATAGGTAGATTCCATAGCCATGTCGGCAAGTTCCGATAAAGCTGTCACTGTCCGAAATATCACTTTCAGTGTGAAATAGCCAAGAAAACCATCTCCTTGACTTGCAGCTATTGGAATGGCGAGTGTGGCCGCACCTTTCATTGCTTTGTTTTCCACGTGGATTGTTTGTTCCTCTTCCTGTCTCAGAATCTGAGGATTGCAGTGAATTTCTGTGTCTTATCCTATGGGCTGCTCTCGACCGTACATCGGAGGTCTTGTCTTTTCGGCGCTTTCTATTTAAATTGCGCCAGAGGCACAGCTTATTTGCGATCCTGGAGACACACGTGCAAACACTCGTTACTTCTTGCTTCATTCTCCTCAATATTGCCTTTGGTAAGGCCAATACCCAGTGTACCGCACACAAAGCCATGGCTATAGATTTGTAGATTATGTAGATGAAAATTGTCAGTCCAAGTGCCGCCGGAACGAGTAGCGCGACTGACGAAAGTAAAGAGGCGATTGCCAGTGTTAGTAATCCACACTGTACCATGAAGAGAACGATGAACCCGGACAAAACTGAGCCAAATGTGAACGCTATTAGCGTGAGGATCGGAAGGAATGCTGCCAATGCCATTGAACTGTATAAACTACATCTCCACGGTTTCTTAGCAACCACCTCCACTAGAAACCATATCGGCGATGATAACACTATCTTGTGCCAAAGCACAACCAAGCGAGACGCTCCCATAATATTTTTCTCCTCGAAGATATCTGTCTAAAAATATATTCTTATTCAGCAATTTGCTAATGTGACGTCATAGAGCACTTTCAAGTAACATCCGCGCGCAAGCGTTTAGCAGGTAGAAATCAAATAATCTTCGCTCGAATTGTGCTAAACCATAGATGTCCGTCTCTTTTTCAGCTTTCATTCTGTACCAAATTTTTACTTTCCTGTAATACTCATTCGAAATACTGTTCAAGAACGCTTTTATTTTGTGTTTACGTTAATCGTGCGCCCGCTGCATGTTTTTCTTTTAGCGCGCGCGAGCTTAAAAAATATTGATATAAAGCCCTGGCCAAACGGAGACGCAAGTAGACGCAAGTTTTAAAATATGAACTTGCGTACAAAATTGCGTTGGGTGGCCAAACAGACACGCAAGTTTACTCGCAAGTGCACGCAAGTTGCTACAAAAGCCATTTCAATGCTCTTGCGCGCGCTGTAATTCAGTATTGCGTTGACCTGCGTTGGGTGGCCAAACGGTGAAAACTTGCTTCGACTTGCGCGCAAATTTGATCTCGATCAAAGTTAACGGAAGTCAACTCAAGTACGCGCAAGTCCTGACCAAAAGGAGTCGCAAGTAAACACAACTGAAGTTGAGAACTTGCGTCTACTTGCGTCTCCCTGGCATCACGCTTGTTTTTCCCGCCAACGGCAAAAATCCAAGAAGAAATAAACAACGCCCATTGACGTGGCTATAAATAATTGATCAGTGCTACAAGGGCTTGCTCTCCACAGTACATTTTGTATGAAATCGTCTGTGCATTCTAATAAATGGAGTTTTAGTATCTTTAGTGTATTGCAATGTTGGAATAACTCGTTGCTACAGGGACATGCTGTTCATCGAAAATGTTTTTTTTTGGTGAATCGTCAGCTTCTTTTCTTAGCGTTCATTGGCTTGGTTGTGTTCTCCAGTGGTTTTCAATTGAGTGCCGACAGTAATATGCGTTAGCTTTGCATAACGACACACTCTCTGATTGGCTTGAAAAGCTCGCGCCACTTTCTTTAACCAATCAAATGCCAAACTAAAACCAATCGTCGACTTAGTCGCACGCGGTTTCCCGCGCTTGGCACAGGTTACACTGATGTATTTGCAGCGAGTTCTGATTGGTTCCATGCGTTGTTCTCGTCTGTTGTGATTGGCCAGAGTGATAACTTTAGTTTTGGTTTTACTATCCTCAATTGAAAACCGCTCTAATCCCGAGCTGTAATAACTTATTGCTATAGCGTTATTGATGGAACTCTTTGGCTTCATTGTAGGAAATGTAGAAAAACATCACTTGACAAACATTATTTTCAAATAAACAATAAATTGAAGTTGTCAACAATTATATTTACCTTGGAGTCAATTTTTCTGCAAACGGCAATTTTAGAGACTATAAAGCATGCAAACTTAAAAGAGAAAACAAGAAGATCGATCTTTGCTACTCGTCGCTACCTGGATTTCTCTAAATTGTCACTCGATGTTTGTAATAAACCTTTTGATTCTCTTTTTCCCCTATTCTCTTGTATGGTTTAGAAGTTTGTGGTATCTATGATAAGATGATTTCAACGCTTGGGAGAAAGATGATATCGAAAAAACTATCATATACCGTAAAAGCTCTATTAAGCCCCCGGGGGACTTATTTAATTTCAGGACTCAAGAAGGGGGGGGGGGGGGGGGGGCTTATTAGAGAGGGGGCTTAATAGAGATAGGGGGCTTATTACAAATCATAAATTTTCGAGAAAATTCACGTTCATTTTTCAAACTTTACTATTACACCACAAACTAAACAGAACAAGAAATGGGTTATATATCACCGTCTTACAAATGCAATGTAATTTATACCCTAACTCAATGATAGTTCTGGAAATTAAAGACCATGTTTCCATACAAAGTGACTGAAACAACAGAAAATATTTCTTTAAAGACATTATTACATCAGGCTGAAGAAAGGAAAGGGGGGGGGGGGGGGGCTTAATAGAGAGGGGGGGCTAAATAGAGCTTTTTACGGTATATTTTTGCAAACAATTTCTAGGAGTAAATAAACAATGCCTGAACGTTGCAGCCAGAAATGAACTCGGTAGATTACTTATAAAATTGACCGTTGAAACCTCCATTATTAAATTCTGGATTCATCTTCAAAGCTTGCCAGAAAATAATATTGCAAAGCAGTGTTTACTACTCTCTAAGGAGATGGCTGATAAAAACCAGACAGGTCTGATACAAAAAATAAATCAATTATGTAGTAAGTACAACTCGAGTTCTATCATTCTAAATGAAAACAAGGGAAATATCTTTACTTCCCACTCCAAAGCGTTAACTGCGCATCAGTTAAACTTTTGACACAAACAGAAAATGAAACTTTTATGCTACTTTTAAAAAATATACCAAAAAACCCCGATATCCTGGATATGATAAACAATCCCCATCACAGAACTGCTATAAATAAATTTCGACTAGGGAACCATAACTGCTGCGTATTGAAACAGGTAGACACACTATACCCAAGACTCCTGTGAATTTAAGAAGCTGTTCTTTCTGTTATTCAACCATTGAACTGTCTCAGTAGGTTTAATAATTGAAGTCTACAATTTCGTTACTTGGCGTTTCATCATGACTATCATTACTGTCGCATTCTAAAATTGTGGACATGAGTATTGAACAGAATTGTCATTCAATATCTTTGAACAATTTATGCTTTGAGGAACACTCCATTGTGTTCATTTCTGCTGAGCTATTTCTTCCATTATTTTCGTGAAAAAACCTTGACTTTGGTCATTGGAATGTACTGCCTTATTTGCTGAATTTGTAGCTTTCCGCTCTACAGTGCTTTTTCTTTCTCTATTCTTGCGTTTTACCATTCGTTGCATGAAGTAGCTTTCCAAAACGTTCCTTTGCCTTATCTATCTATCTTTTGTCCCAAACAAGAGAGATCGATGTTAAAAGCTGGCTTAGGGCTGCCCGAGTTTCAAAGTTGACCATTTGAGAACGGTAATCTAGTATCTCTGTTATCAAATATACGCTTCCTACAATCAAAAGAGACATGGCCATTTTCTCCACAATAATCACAATATTGCTCGTCACATACAATTATCATACGTTTTGTTGCATTCTACGCATTTCTTGCCGAACCTGTTCTCTTACAGTTTGAACAATCTCGTCCCATCCGAGGGGTTCGTCACGCGACCTAAACTGAGACTCGGTTGCTGGCCATGGATTATCGTTGATATAATAAAAACGAATTTTTAAAAACAACAGCCATACATCGGATTCCGTGAGTAACGGTTTTACTGACTGAAGCCGTTTCTGGAAGTTCATAAAAGCTCTTGTCGAATAGGATAGTTATGTGGATGCGCTAACCATACGCGAGCGTTTCCTGCTAAAAAATAAGCTTCGAGTTTTCTTACATCAAGTAAACTTGAATCCTTTCAATTTGCCCACTTTAATGAGATGCTGAAGTCAAGTGCGTTCAGTTTTTAGTTCAGTTCAATACTTACTCTAACCGAGACAGTTAAGAGCCCATTGTTAAGACGGCTATTTATAGAAGGCAGCTGTTCTATTAAACTGTACTACAAACTATTCCACATCGTCATTTGAATTACCAGGAAACGTAGGCATTGACCCAACTCGAAAAAACAAAACAGGTCTTGAATGAGTTTTTCTAATGTTTTCGTGAGCGCTGAAATTTGTTGTTGCCTTTGCTTAGAATAATGCTGGTTCTGTTCCTAGAGTAACTAAGTCCTCGAAATTCATGTTCATTTCATTAGCTAGTCCAAAAGTAGAAATTTCGCGTCGTTAGCTCTATACACAATGGATTTTTTTATCGATTTTTCAGACGCTGTTCTATCACGCTTACCATCAAAAGAATTGTTACAGTCGAAGCTCCCGTAAACGGACAAACCTCGGGACCAGAAAACGTGTCCGCTTAAGAGAGGTTGTTTATAGGAGGTTAAAAATACAGTGTTTGTATGTAGCTGGGAACATGACCAAGTGTCCGCTTACGAGATGTGTCCGCCTACGGGAGGTGTCCGTTAGGAAGTTTGACTGTACTTTTGTTCTGTTCTGCTGTGTCGGCAGATTCGTCTAATTTGGTTTGATTTCCAGTCAATACTGAACTTGGTACGCGCTGATTGACAAGTTTTCCTTCACAAGTCTTCTTGTTAAAAAAACTGGCGTGGACGTATACACACGAGCAAATAAAACTTGTCAAGGAAAACTTGCTCGTATAATTAACTTAACTTTCATTAAAATGCGTTTTTCAAAGAAGTTCTTACTTATTGAATTCGAGTAGCTGATCAACAATAAGTAAACTGAGAAGAACATAATACAATTAGTGTCTCATACTATCGTCTAGTAGTCGCAGATAATCGGGGCGGAGGAAGATAAAACGGACGAAATATTTCGCGCGCACCGATTACACCCGTTTTACCTTCCTCCCGCCCCGATTATTTGCCTCTGGATCTCCGAGATGTACAGTATCTATTTCTCACGGCTTTTGTAAGATACACTTTAATATATAAGCTAGCAGTTCAAGGAAGTAACCAGAAACGCATCAGATAAATAAGTTCAACTTAATTTTTCGTTTGGTAATATTTGAAGGCCGATTATGGAAACATTTTACTGACAGTTAACGTACCAATTACAGTAGTTTCGTATAAGCGGTACATTTGGCGCTTTCCATTGCATTTCTCTATTCGAAAACGTCAGTGTCAGCAAAAAGGAGGCCAACTATAATATAATAATTACTACATATTGCTTTAGCACTTAGTTACCAAGGAATAAAACACACTAGCATTTATAATATAACTCAGACACGTTTTAACTTACTATACTGAACTCCACACAAGTTCTGAACTGAACCACTTATGCTAACCCACGTTACTTAAGTAAAAGTTCACATCTTTTTTGAAAGAAAAAATGTTTTCTCACCCGTAGTATGGCATTAATTTTTACTTACGAGCCCCTTGGGTCCCTCCCTCGTGTCACACTATTGCGCACTGGAGGGTGAATGTGATACAGCAAGCAAATAGCTGCTTTTAAGGACCAGTTCAGATGCCGTACTTCATATGAGCCAAATCGAATTAGATGAGCCTTATTCAATTGTGTTTGACCAAAAACAAAGCTCTGAGTGCATTATAAGTTAAATTAAATTTAATCCTCAGGGCCCAGTTGTTCGAAAGCCGATTAACGCTAATCCAGGATTAACAAATAATCGAGGTTTCAATTTCTCCTATATAAATGTGGTTTTCCATGTCAATGTTTTGTGGAGTTTGACATTAGTCAAAGTCAAAACTGAAGAGCAAAAAATATAAACCGGAAAATCTCACTGAAAAGTTACAAAACTGAAATCAAAATTCACGCTAATCCGGGCCCTGGTGTTCAGAGCAATAGTGGCTATTAGTACGGGACCCGTACGGCGACTTGTAATAGTCAGTTGTGTACTTAGAATCCAGGCCTTTGAATGGAAGTGAGGCTGGAGGTGACTTTGTTGTGATACAAACCTTCCTTCTTTTCAAATGAAAATTATTCTGTTATTATGTTAACTAGTAGTTTCTGATCATTATCATCTCATGGTCACCCCTAACCTGGCTTGGTTACATTTCACAGAACTGTAAAATGGTCTATTGCTATTCGCACGGGAGTCCAGAATTTTCGTAGAATTTCTATGTAATTACTTATTAGTCTTGCTGATCAAAAATATTATATGTTTGTTAAGATGCATTTAACCTGCGATCAGGCCAATTTTTTCGCGCTCCTTACATTCTCTTTACAGATGTCACGCTAAAAATTTTCAGCGCGACCAAGTAAAGACGAAGAGTAAATGAGCGCGCGGAAAAATTCGCCTGATCGCAGGTTAAGATGCATTAAGCCATTGCGTAGTGAGCGCTGTTGATTTCATTCAGACTAATTTGCTCAGTCTGTGCATACAACGCGAAGACTCATTTCGCGACACTCACGAAGCTGAACTCACGTACGCCGACTTGCAATTTGCAATCTGGGCCCTTTCATGAAGGAATTTATGGACCAGAAAATTAGTCATACGCAATAATGCTAGCATAAACGGAGAGATGATTGTGTTGCCGGGCGAAGCAAGACGAATTTTAACGTTTGTCTGATTATAACAATGGATATGGATATAACAAAAATGTTTTTAGATCTAAGTTAAAGATCGAGACATACAATAACCGTTAGAATGTATATGTTCAACTTTTATTTAAAAATTAACACAATATTTACAGAAGTTTGTTCTAGGCGCTCGGTTGGTGGAGAGAAGCGCGACGAATAGTGAGTTCAAAAAAGGCGAGAGGAAAAGGGCGCCCTTTTTCCACTCGCCATTCTTTGCGCCTCTCTCCACTTACAGCCGACAACAACAGGGACCTTAAGCAACCACGAAGGCGACGGCAACGAGAACGAGAACGTCGTCAAAAAATACGTTTAATTAGTAGTACAATTGCTATCCACGTGCGTTTTGCAATTGAGTACATTTATTTGCCGTCCTCTGCAAAACAACAACGTCAAATGACCAAATTCACAGTATTGTGAAGAACATGAATACAGGACGGTGAATTTTCCTCTCTCTATCTAGACTTGAACTCCGTCCCTACGAATTCAGTTCCTGGACAGCCGTTCAGCCACATTGAACGTGTTGGAATAGTTTATATGAACGTGAATTCACTTTTTAAGAGACGTTTTCCATGGCGTCGCCGTCGTGATTGCTTAAGGTCCCTAATCAGTGTTGCTGATTTTAGACAGCGATTTCTTAATTACCAATCAGTTCATTACATATAAGCATTGTAAAATTCTTTTTTCTTTTTATTCATTATTACATAAGCATAATTAGTAGACGTACACTCATCGTGGTCAATTAGAAATCTTCGAGCCTGATTGGCTCCCTCATCGTTGACCATTTATAACAATTTTCTGTAAATTGATGAAGCTCAGTGGTGACCCGGGGGGGGGGGGGGGAACTCCCATATCAAAGTGACGGGGGTGATCGTCGTCCCTTTCAAAGGTTAAAATGAATGGTTTGGTACCGCTTAGGGTGTTTAAATTTATAATGACCGCCGTTAAGTTTATCCCGGTACCCAGGAGCATATCACCCCGGAGCCTCTATCTGTGCTGATTAATGACAACAGCGTAGTTACACCTTCGGCTATTTTTAGAATCGTTCTCCCGCGAAAAATATTTCCGAGTACGTCCGCGACAATAGTGATAATTCGTAGTAACGACATTCCGCCGTTCTAGTTCTTATTCCACGTTCCTCTCGTTCATTCCTGGTTTTATTTTTAATCTGAAACATGAATGACAACCTCGTCCTCGTGCTCGCAACGGGTGATTTTGGTGGCAAAATTAATTCTAAAAATAGCTCAAGGTGTAACTACGCCGTGTCATTGGCCCAATAAGGGAGATGGAGGGCTCCAGGGTGACATGCTCCTGCGGTACCTTAATACCTAGGGTATCAAAAGAAAATGAACTCGAGACACCCACAAAACGAGGTTCTGTTACTTTTTAGTGGTTCCTTTCAAAATTTCCCACGATCCCTCCCGTCACTTTTATATGGGATCCCCCGGGAGTGGCGAGATTATGTATGTCTTGGTTTTCTTGTTTAGGTCATTTTAATTTGTAGGGTTGTTGGTATTCACCTCTGGAAATTAGACTAAAAACCATTCGTCTAAGTACACATTCACCATCATTCGCTTCGGTGAATAATTGTTTGAAAAATAGACCACGATCGCGCCCTTGAAACGGAAAATAATTCTCTATTTTTGGCTTCAAAATATAAAAATCGCAAGGTTTTGACAGCTTTCTTTTATAGTTCGCCGGTACCAAACAATTACACTACTCGCCCTCGTCTTTTATGAGCGATAGTCAATTCACAGCACAGCAGTAGCACGGCTTGATATAAGGCATAACACACACATTGAAACCTTATAACTTTACATTCAAGGTGCTATTGATAGCGAGAAGACCAGAGATGAAAGCACGACCAGAAGTACCAATCCCGTTAGAACTCAAATCCAAATTAGTCAACACCGTATTGACTCTAAGAGCATCAGAGATGGAAGCAGCACCAGAATGACCAATCCAGTTCCCTCTCAAATTCAAAGTAGTCAATACTGTATTGACTCTAAGAGCATCAGAGAGCAAAGCAGCACCAGAAATCACCAATCTTGTTACCTCTCAAATCCAAATTAGTCAATACGGTATTGACTCTAAGAGGCATCAGAGAGGTGAGCTGTACCAGAACCACCAATCACGTTATCACTCAAATCCAAATTAGTCAATACCGTATTGACCCTAAGAGCACTAGAGAGGGAAGCAGCACCAGAATCACCAATCCTGTTCACACTCAAATTCAAATAAGTCAATGCTGTATTGACTCTAAGAGCATCCGAGAGGGAAGCGGCACCAGAATCACCAATCTTGTTCCACCTCAATTCAAATTAGTCGACGCGGTGTTGACTCTAAGAGCATCAGAGAGGTAAGAAGCACCAGAATCACCAATCTCGTTATCACTCAAATCCAAATTAGTCAACACCGTATTGACTCTGAGAGCATCAGAGAGGTAAGCAGCACCGGAATCACCAATCTCGTTGTCACTCAAATCCAAATTAGTCAATGCGGTATTGACACAAAGAGCATCCGAGAGGGAAGCAGCACCAGAATCACCAATCACGTACCACCTCAAATTCAAATTAGTCAATGCGGTATTGACTGTTAGAGCTTCAAAGAAAAACTCAAGGTTAAAATTAAAACGAGAAGGTATTTCTAAAGTTACAAGATCAAGGCCGGTACCAAACGTATGCAGTAATTGGGATTGAAGGTTTCCTTGTAAGTTGCACATTCCTTTATACAGTCAAATGCGAACATAATATTCTTAATAACTTCATAATTCCTATTTGAAGAATGGCGGCCTAGCAAATTGATATGTGAGATAATACTATTTACAAGACAAACTGCGGTTTCCTTGCATTTTGAGACAACAATTCCACTCATGAACAAAAAAACCTGCTTCAATTCATCTAAATACCTGTTATCAGTCACTACTGAGTTCATGTCACTTTCTCCGCTGCAAATCTTAGAAGCGAGATAGAAACCGGCGAAGAATTCTTGAAAGCTCTTGTGTAGAAACCCATAATGGTGGCAAGGTATTCGTCTACTGCCTCCAGCCTGGACTGACAAAAATCCAAACTTGATTAATGCAGCTGAATTGCCACCAAATTTGCTTTCTTCAATGTATAGCTCTTCTTTACAAAGAGCATTTAACGCGATAAGGCCCAGTTGTATTAGTTCATCCTGGTAAATTTCAGTAAGGTCTCTAGCGTAACTGTACAATTCGTTCTTTTTCTCGTATCTTCTCAAAACACAGAGTACAATTTCAATGTACAATGTAGTCCTGCTCGTCGGAAAAACACCCTCGTAATCCTCACAAAGAACGCAGAGCAAAGCTGTGTTTAGAGGATTTGACGTCATTTCACGCAAATCTATAGATCCAGACCAATGAGAAAGGTGTTTTAGAAGTTTATCAGCCAAGTGTTTCTTTTCTTTAAAGTACTTGAAGATGAAACTTTCTGCATCTTTCTTGGTGAATCCTACAATTTCCCAGAGGTTGTCACAGAACCGCCTAAATTTCATTCCAGCTTCATGTCTTGATGTAAAAAACGATGCGACATTCAGGGAGTACTCTACTTTCCGCAAGTTTGATATTCATCGGTAGTTTACTGGGGTCAGCTTCGTCTAATCCATCCAGTACTAACAAAACGTCGGACTGATATTCGCGGATGAATTTAAAAAAGCTTTCTTTCGATTCGTCGTCAATGTCCTCAGGGAGAATTTGCTCTTCGATAGCTTCCCAGATGTTAGATTTGATGTCATGGCATCTAAGCAGTAGCAGCACTTCAATCTTTGGGAAAGATTTGTGCCAATCATCTTCTTGTTGAGTTGCCCAGTCATACGCCAGCTTTTGACAATAGGTTGTCTTTCCCATGCCAGGTTCCCCTTCAATTAAGACAGTCCGTGGCTTTTTACATTCCTCGTGTGCTTCGAAGATAGCTGTCATGTTGGTTATTTCCTCAGTTAATGTTCCTCTTGTTTTTTCTTTGTTGACAATCTTGAGTCTGGTGAAAATTTCATTCAGATGAAAGCTGAAATCTTCACACCCAAGGAAGTGGCAGAACACGTTCTTCGCAGGTTCTGTAGAGCTGGCGAATCCTTTCTATGACTTTGGCTGGATAAGATATATCTAGGAAACAGAAAAATGCCAGAAAGTAAAATATGCTTTCATCCTTTTTGAAGGGAACTGACATTGGATTACATACCTCTTACTAACCGAGTTCGAGGTCCGTACGGTAAGTTACGGACAGAGTTTTTTCCCCCTTCCCCTGTGTTTTTTATCGCTTTCTGGAGGCCGTTTTGGGCGAATTTCGACCTACGGTCGAATCTGCTGGGTTTTCATATGATCGCAACGATCACAAGAGTGGTTTCCATGCGATCGTTTGCGACTGCGATCGATGCGATCGTTGCGATTCATATGGAAACCAGGCTTTAGTACACTGCAGTGGCAGATTCGACCGTAAGTCGAAATTCGCCCAAAACGGCCTCTGGAAGCGATAAAAACACAGGAAAAGACAACGGGTGAGGTTTTTTAAACACTTTAATTTACATTATTTACAACTTTTCGAAAGAAAAGTGAAAAATATTTTCGATCGAATTTCAGCTCCATACAAGCTCTCATAATACGCTTTGGTGACCTGTGGTCAAACTGAGTGAAAATACGAGAGTGTTTCTTACAAATACTGAACGAGGGAACACTAAAATTGTCAAGAAACTATGGGACAAAAGTCTTCGCCATTTTGTGGCGCTTTGTTGTGTCGTCCTGAGAAGTGTTTGCTGCAGAAGTCGCATAATATAAACCGTTTGGTGAAAAATTTGCCCATGAGCTTGTCAAAAACATCAACAGGAGAATTTCAACTTCTTCACAGTCAGTTTGCGGACAGAGATAAAACTGACAAGTTCCTGAATCGAGTCCGGCTCGCCGGATTGGTCTGTTGGATGTTTTCGGCTTCTAAAAGCTCCCGACTGATAAATCGCGTTTGAAGTTTAGAAGATCCTCTTCGCTTCGCTTTTGTTTCTAAAGCTCTTTCATCCGTTTGATTTGGTTTCAAAATAGTCTTCCTGAGACATTATTATGCAGAATTTGAAATTAATCGAAACTATTAACTTGCAAAGATGGCATCGTCATGATCAGCTGCATTCTCAAATTTCGCGGGCCGTACTGTAGAATACGGCCCGTAAAATTGACCAAACACAATCGCTTTATGTTGATGGACAAAAAATTATGTTTTGCACTGCATTTACCATACATGTACATACGATATCAAGTATATTACTAGAATCGCATTGCTCGATCAAACTCTTTGATGCTTTATAATATAGGCATAAACGTTTGACCGGAGTGATATGCATACAGACTGCGAAATACAGCGGTCTCACTGCCATATTCAAAGGCTGAGGTGCTGAGTTCTAACAGCACCACGTATTAGACTGTTCAAAGTCCCTGTAATTTTTCCGCTGAAATCGTCGGGTTCACGTTCGAGCAGCAATATTTTATCTTTTTTTGAAAGTATTATTAGTATTATGATTATTATTTAGTAATTAAAGTTACAAGACTAGGCTATGAATGGAAATAACTAGAGTGATTTTACTTAACCCGTGAAATAGTTACTATACTATTAGATACTATTAGACACTATTTCCATTGTTTTCTTTTGTTTAGTTTTGACTATTTAGCACTAACTGTTAGCTATTCAGTTTCACGGGTTAAACTGAAATCACTCTATTGTAAAACTTTATATTATTTTGTTATATATAAAACTGCAGTAATGAATAAATCACACAAAGATCAGCTTATATTGAGGTGTTTCGCTTCACATGATAATTGACGCGCTTGATAAAGAGCTCTTTTAATTTTAGTCCTTGTATCAGGAGCGCTAAAATTAATACTGACCATAGTTCATAGAGGGAAATGGTTATGAAGCCCGGCAAACTTCAAAGGAGCAAACAAAGACGCCACGATTTATGTTGGAAGGTCCATGACCGGGCACAATTTTTTGTTTTGCGAAGGCTGAATTACAAAATCGCAACGTTTCTATTGGTTAGTTGCTTGAACACACGTAACCACCTATTGTATTTTCTCAGATTCTGTGCACGGTCAAGGCCAAACAGCGAACAAAAACATATAACAAAGAACTTTGGCGGGCTTCATAACCATTTCCCTCTATTAACTATGTACTGACCAATGAAATTACAATGGAAAAGTAAGCAGGATCATTCCAAATTGTCTAACTATTGCCACTACTCAAATTCACCTTCATCTCCAGAAGCTTTCATCACACTCTCCAGTTCATTCATTTTGTCCTTGATGCTGTCCTCATTCTTCTTCCACTGCTTAAGAAGCTCTTTGTAATGTTCCTTGTTGAGAGGGTCCATTTTTTCATTCATCAATTTATTAATGGTATTTCCATAGTCAACTCCTCCTAATCTCACCAGCATTTACCCGGATGTTCTCCCAGTAGTTCATGAATACTGCGTCACTAACAGAGGCAATCTCTGAATGACCAAACACAGTATTCATTAAATACTTCACACGGGAAATATCAGCCTCACAACTGGTGTCCACTGCAAGGGGAGGTGCATCCCAGCCAGCCGTTGGAGGACTCATCCCACAAATTGTCCTCAGTAGAACCATCAGTAGTGTGGGGTCGAAGTATTTGGATGATACTATATCCTTGGCAGGATATAGTTGACTCCACTGTTTTGAACTGAGGATTCCGTTCTTTCGAAGTGATAGCAGTGCAGTATGTACTCGATAACGTTTCAAATCATCTTGAAGGTTCTCTGGTGGAATCATTCTGTCAAATGTTTCTCTCAGGACTCTTGAGCCCACGGTCACCAGAAGCTGACACAACCGAGCATAATTGGTTTCCTCTTTGGTGGAGGTTAATTTTGGGGCAGTACCTACAAAAGTTCACAAAAATTCCTCGATAAGTTAGCCCTTACATTCTACTTCCTCTTTCCTAGCAATGTCGTCGTAAATGTACGAGGCCTACTCTTTAATGTTGTTGTTGTTGTCATGGTCCTGTAAGTGGCTCGTAATACATTAGACCTAACCGCCTTTGGAATTCTATCACAGCTACCCCAATGATGCTAAACATTTGTAGAAATGTCTGTTTTGTCGATTACACAAAGATATATATATATAAAAACAAAACTTTCACAAAGTACATTTTAAATTATGAGCCTCGAAGCGTCAAACGCAAGGTAACGATCGACCTCTTTTGACGTTGCCATTACTTTTGACGTCATATGCATCTGATTCTGTTAATAATTTACACTAAACGTTCTTCATCCGCATCATCAGACTACCTGTAATAGAATACCAAAGACGGGAAGATCTAAAGTAAACTACTTAAAGGGACTATGTCAGCTGGTGCCCATGCGCGGGAGGGTCCACTAAAAGCTAATTTGCATACTAGTTTTCAGTTTCAACTTGAAAATGCTGGCCTTTATCATTGTCATTTACTACATTTTTATCAGTGCAAGTTTTACTGCTGTCACTAAGAATTAAAATTATAAGTAATAATTTGAAATTGTATGCAATTTTAAAGACTTTTAGACAACTACATCTACAGATAATGTCCAATTATCAAGTATTATTTACAACGGTGCAAATTTCCTGCGATTACTGATATAGTCTCCAGTGGAGCTGCAATTTTCACAATTTTCTATATCCTTACTTTTATTATTTAGAATTTCTAGTAATATTTTGTAACAATGGTTAGCTACATAAGCCTGCGTAGCTAGTGGTTTTGTTGGCGCGCGATGGCAAAATACGCGAGTGACGAAGCCGCGAAAACGAGCAAGAAAGCCGCAAGAGAAGTCGGGTAGAGGCCACCACCGTTCCTCTCGCAGCTTCGACGCTCGTTTTCAAGGCTCACAAAACTGCCAGCTACACAGGCTATTACCTACTCTCCGTCTTTTATCCATGAATATGTTGTACTCCTGGCGAGATTAAGTAAGTTTTGTTACCTACTTTCGGTCTTTCAAAAATATGTTGTTACTTTGGCGAAATTTTGTAATGTTTGTAACATTCATGACCACATGCAACGTTAGACGTACTAAAGTGCTAATAAAAATACCTGCATGGAGTTCCCCAGTTATGGATTCCATTTTCTTAGTAGATGAAAGTGACGATCCACCTTTTCTTTGTGTTGAGGTCTGACAATCTACAGAAGAATCTGTCCAAAGAACACGACAACATATTGTTATGTGTGTTTCATTTTTGATCTCGAAGTGTCTTAAAAACCAATTAGATCTACATTATCTGTCAAATTTTTTTTGATCGGTTTAATTTTTAATCTAAGAACTAATTAAGAAAGACAACACACTATAAACGGCTAGAATGCTTCGGTAAGTTACAATTATGTTACTGCTAAAAATTGTCATTTCTTTTCGCGATAAAAACACAGGAAAAGACAACGGGTGAGGTTTTTTAAACACTTTAATTTACATTATTTACAACTTTTCGAAAGAAAAGTGAAAAATATTTTCGATCGAATTTCAGCTCCATACAAGCTCTCATAATACGCTTTGGTGACCTGTGGTCAAACTGAGTGAAAATACGAGAGTGTTTCTTACAAATACTGAACGAGGGAACACTAAAATTGTCAAGAAACTATGGGACAAAAGTCTTCGCCATTTTGTGGCGCTTTGTTGTGTCGTCCTGAGAAGTGTTTGCTGCAGAAGTCGCATAATATAAACCGTTTGGTGAAAAATTTGCCCATGAGCTTGTCAAAAACATCAACAGGAGAATTCAACTTCTTCACAGTCAGTTTGCGGACAGAGATAAAACTGACAAGTTCCTGAATCGAGTCCGGCTCGCCGGATTGGTCTGTTGGATGTTTTCGGCTTCTAAAAGCTCCCGACTGATAAATCGCGTTTGAAGTTTAGAAGATCCTCTTCGCTTCGCTTTTGTTTCTAAAGCTCTTTCATCCGTTTGATTTGGTTTCAAAATAGTCTTCCTGAGACATTATTATGCAGAATTTGAAATTAATCGAAACTATTAACTTGCAAAGATGGCATCGTCATGATCAGCTGCATTCTCAAATTTCGCGGGCCGTACTGTAGAATACGGCCCGTAAAATTGACCAAACACAATCGCTTTATGTTGATGGACAAAAATTATGTTTTGCACCGCATTTACCATACATGTACATACGATATCAAGTATATTACTAGAATCGCATTGCTCGATCAACTCTTTGATGCTTTATAATATAGGCATAAACGTTTGACCGGAGTGATATGCATACAGACTGCGAAATACAGCGGTCTCACTGCCATATTCAAAGGCTGAGGTGCTGAGTTCTAACAGCACCACGTATTAGACTGTTCAAAGTCCCTGTAATTTTTCCGCTGAAATCGTCGGGTTCACGTTCGAGCAGCAATATTTTATCTTTTTTGAAAGTATTATTAGTATTATGATTATTATTTAGTAATTAAAGTTACAAGACTAGGCTATGAATGGAAATAACTAGAGTGATTTTACTTAACCCGTGAAATAGTTACTATACTATTAGATACTATTAGACACTATTTCCATTGTTTTCTTTTGTTTAGTTTTGACTATTTAGCACTAACTGTTAGCTATTCAGTTTAACGGGTTAAACTGAAATCACTCTATTGTAAAACTTTATATTATTTTGTTATATGTAAACTGCAGTAATGAATAAATCACATTAAGATCAGCTTATATTGAGGTGTTTCGCTTCACATGATAATAGACCAATTTCGATATATTAATATTCTAACTTGGCTCCGAGGCTTAGGGGAATAAAACAAAAGAAATGATTTATTCATCCCTCAACCTCGATGTGATTTATTGTCGATTTCTTTTGTTTTATTCCCCTAAGCCTCGGAGCCAAGTTAGAATATTAATATATCGAAATTGGTCTATTGACGCGCTCGATAAAGAGCTCTTTTAATTTTAGTCCTTGTATCAGGAGCGCTAAAATTAATACTGACCATAGTTAATAGAGGGAAATGGTTATGAAGCCCGGCAAACTTCAAAGGAGCAAACAAAGAGGCCACGATTTATGTTGGAAGGTCCATGACCGGGCACAATTTTTGTTTTGCGAAGGCTGAATTACAAAATCGCAACGTTTCTATTGGCTAGTTGCTTGAACACACGTAACCACCTATTCTTTGTTTTCATCTTACGTCATCAAAATTCTAAAATCTAAACTGTTAATCCTACAAAGCTATTCTTTTTATATCTTCTTAACATCGAAATCATTAATCTCTATGTAAAGTTTGGTATCGATCCAGTGATTCCTTTTGGAAATAAAGCTATTTGAAATTTGTGATGTCCCGGATGAACGTGTCAATGAACTGTCACAAAAACGGATATTTTTATAACATTTTTACATTTTTAGACGACATAATAATTTAGAAGTGATGTCTAAACAGATTTGAAGTGAAAGCTAATGATATTGACGGTAGAATATACTCTACTTCTTGTGCAATTTTATGGCGGCCATGTTGGTGCCCCATAGAAGGGCACCAAGATGGCGGCTGCATACTAAACACTGTAATTTTCTGAAAATTAGTTTGGCAATAACTCGGTTATGGAAAACGCTACAAAGCTATAATTTGGACAAAACGTTTCTTTCTGTCAGTTCTTTTACCTGTTAATTTTCTGATGTTGTTCATGTAAGCAAACAGTTTTTGTAATGTTGATGAAAACCATCAATTGTATTTTCTCAGATTTTGTGCACGGTCAAGGCCAAAACAGCGAACAAAAACATATAACAAAGAACTTTGGCGGGCTTTATAACCATTTCCCTCTATTAACTATGTACTGACCAACGAAATTACAATGGAAAAAGTAAGCAGGATCATTCCAAATTGTCTAACTATTGCCACTACTCAAAATTCACCTTCATCTCCAGAAGCTTTCATCACACTCTCCAGTTCATTCATTTTGTCCTTGATGCTGTCCTCATTCTTCTTCCACTGCTTAAGAAGCTCTTTGTAATGTTCCTTGTTGAGAGGGTCCATTTTTTCATTCATCAATTTATTAATGGTATTTCCATAGTCAACTCCTCCTAATCTCACCAGCATTACCCGGATGTTCTCCCAGTAGTTCATGAATACTGCGTCACTAACAGAGGCAATCTCTGAATGACCAAACACAGTATTCATTAAATACTTCACACGGGAAATATCAGCCTCACAACTGGTGTCCACTGCAAGGGGAGGTGCATCCCAGCCAGCCGTTGGAGGACTCATCCCACAAATTGTCCTCAGTAGAACCATCAGTAGTGTGGGGTCGAAGTATCTGGATGATACTATATCCTTGGCAGGATATAGTTGACTCCACTGTTTTGAACTGAGGATTCCGTTCTTTCGAAGTGATAGCAGTGCAGTATGTACTCGATAACGTTTCAAATCATCTTGAAGGTTCTCTGGTGGAATCATTCTGTCAAATGTTTCTCTCAGGACTCTTGAGCCCACGGTCACCAGAAGCTGACACAACCGAGCATAATTGGTTTCCTCTTTGGTGGAGGTTAATTTTGGGGCAGTACCTACAAAAGTTCACAAAAATTCCTCGATAAGTTAGCCCTTACATTCTACTTCCTCTTTCCTAACAATGTCGTCGTAAATGTACGAGGCCTACTCTTTAATGTTGTTTGTTGTTGTCATGGTCCTGTAAGTGGCTCGTAATACATTAGACCTAACCGCCTTTGGAATTCTATCACAGCTACCCCAATGATGCTAAACATTTGTAGAAATGTCTGTTTTGTCGATTACACAAAGATATATATATATAAAAACAAAACTTTCACAAAGTACATTTTAAATTATGAGCCTCGAAGCGTCAAACGTAAGGTAACGATCGACCTCTTTTGACGTTGCCATTACTTTTGACGTCATATGCATCTGATTCTGTTAATAATTTACACTAAACGTTCTTCATCCGCATCATCAGACTACCTGTAATAGAATACCAAAGACGGAAAGATCTAAAGTAAACTACTTAAAGGGACTATGTCAGCTGGTGCCCATGAGCGGGAGGGTCCACTAAAAGCTAATTTGCATACCAGTTTTCAGTTTCAACTTGAAAAAGCTGGCCAGCTTTTTCAACTTCGGTGGGAGATTCGAGGAGATGAAGCAGTCGTGAACAAATCTACGCTAATCTTGGCAATCCGTTGCATCTGGTTCACTCTTGATGTCAACTTTTCCTTAAGAGATATCGAGCTACAGTTCTATTTAGTTATTTTGGTGTTAGTTTGTTCGATTTGTGAAAAAATATCCGATAGAAAGTATTACAGTGTACTTGTACTTCGAGCAAAGAAAGAATCAAGGGCAACTACTGGCTGAAGTACCATGGAAGGAACTGGCTAGAATTTATGACTTTATATTCATCGTGGTTTGGAGGAACATTAAGCGCTGGTTTCTTATCACATTCAACTTTCGCTGTCCATCTTATTTCGCTGGAGGCAAGAAAGAAATCAATCGAGTCTTTAGAAGAAAAACAACAGCTTGAAAGGCGGGCAGCTTCAGATTACTGAATGAATTTTGCCACGGCAGTAGCGGACTTATTGAGACTTTCCTAGAATTCTGAGAAGAAAATAGTGAAGAAGAATATTATTTCTTTGACAATGAATGGATATTACAATGATGTGTTGGTCCTTTGCAAAAACCACCGCGGATTCGCTTCACATTCTAATTTGTTTTCGCAGAGAAGCTCACTGGCCGTACGGCGCTTATCACACTGAACGGTACTTTTCTATTGAACGTTATTTTACTTTTGAAATTATGAAATTTCCGTCCGTTTGTATGAAATAGTGGTCTCTAATGCAACTTTTCATTTCTAAAGCAGGCTTTATTTTTTTAATCATAGTTTTTCAAAGCGAAATAAAATTTAAACGCGATTAGCATAATTTTGTTTTGACATTCGAATTTCGAACTAGTCTTGGCGGCCAGCGAAGGCGTACATTCTTCAATGATTTTTGTCAAAGTTCTGTTAGCAGGATTCAGACCATGAATAAACTTTATTTCTCAATATCAAAGTCAAAAAAGCAACTTGCCTGAATTTAGCGGTTGAATGTTTTTTGCCGGAAAGTCACACATGAGTTGTTCCGTTAAATTATCGTGTTATGTTATCAATAACCTCGTTCAGTTAGAAATCAGTGTTACAATTATTATTGCACCTACATTAAAACTAATTATTTACAGAAGCCTACGACTTGCCTTTATTTACTCCACATTATATACTTCACTCCAGATTACCGCTAACTTTGAAAAAAGGTCGTATGTAAATTAGCTTCTAGTGGACCCTACCGCGCATGGGCACCAGCTGACATAGTCCCTTTAAATGACTTATGTTGTGGATAGATCATTTACCATGTAATTTACGTGGTAGTTTTCAAAAGGAAACACGCGTTAAAGGAATAAGGGAAAGGATCATGGTTACTTATGGCTACATTATCACATCAACCCGTGGGATTTGGATTTGTGTGGTAACACAAATATGAGCTCAATGGCCGCAATTAGGATATCAGGGCACAGAGTACACTATTCGAGAGTTCCCTGTATATTGCCCAAATTCATAATATACTTTAACTTTCAGACCTTTTTATTTCGGAGATAAAACTTTGACAAAAAAAAATTCAGACGTTTTAACATAAACCCGACTAAAGCATTCTTTAGGCCCAGTTCAGACGTCGTACTTCACATGAGCCGAATCGAATTCGAATTTAGGCCGACCCAAATTAATTTAGACCGGCTGAATTGATTCAGACGCCGAGCTTAATTCAGCCGAACTTACATTAATAGAAAATTGCTGTTATACTGAAAAATACATTATAATAATTCATGCATTTGTTTCGGCTCATGTAAAGTTCGGCGTCTGAATCAAAGCCGGTCCACAGCCGTTATTCCCGGCTGAGCCAGGCAGGAAGAACGGCTGAGCCGATCTGAATTCATTCAGCCGTTCTGAATTGATTCAGACGCCGTACCTCACATGAACTTAATTCATCGAATTCGATTCGGCTCATGTGAAGTACGGCGTCTGAACTGAGCCTTAGTCATTCAAGTAAAAAAAAGGGTTCTAGTCTAGCAGTCTCGTGAGTACGTAGTTCCTTCAGATGACTGACAGATGTAGCAAGTTGTTCTTTCAGTTGTTTTAAGCATGTTCCGCCGATGTTTTAAAAATATATTCAAACAAAAATCCTCTGTTCAAAAGTTTGGGACATATTGCATCATTTGTTTGGATGGTAAAATTTTCGGACGTTCAGTCATGTCCGAAATTTGAACTTAAAGTATTCTTTTCTACATTTGTGACGTAAACAAAGCGCTGTATAAGAGTTTGTATGGATCTAAAATTCGGTCGAAAATAATTTTCACTTTTCCTTCGAAAAGTTGTAAATAATGTGAATTAAAGTGTTGAAAACTCACCTGTTGTCTTGTCTGTTGTCTGTGTTTTATCGTTTCTGGGAGGCTCCGGGAGGCCGTTTTCGGCGAATTTCTACTCAACGGTCGAACCCGTCACTGTAGCGTACTAAGGACGCTACAGTGGCGGGTTCGACGGCTTCGCCTGAGGACTAGCCTCCTAGAAGCGATAAAAAAACACAGGAAAAGACAACAGGTGAGTAAGTGAAAATTATTTTCGATCGAATTTCAGATCCATATAAACTCTTATACAGCGCTTTGTTTACATGTGGCTTTACTCGTTCATCAAATCCTAAACTGTTACCTTGTCTTGGATGAAGGCTAACGTAGTGTTTCTCATGAATGTGTCCCAACACAAGTGGGTTGGTGTTGGCAACAAGATGATCTGGACTTATGATTACGTCACGGTCAAGACTGCTAATAACACGGATGCGAGTTTTGTAACAGTTTGCTGCAGCATGGAGAATCAAATGATCGCCCCAAGTGCCATCTTTCGCCATGCTTCGTAAGTACTCAGCCCAAGATGGATATCCATGGACAAAGTTGAACAGATCTGTTCCATCGGGCTTTGAGAAAAGAAACGTTAATCAAAGTTAATTGAATGCACTATAGCTACGTAACTGACGAGACGATATACATGTATGTTTATTACGCTGTAGTTTAATTTGGCTACCATAACGATCGTTTGCAAGAGTTCACTTCAATCTTAAGCCCGCGAGATTAGCAGAGTGGTTGTTTTGACATTGACCTACTGTTTAATATACACTGTACATCTAGTTCTGTTACAAATGTACAACTTCACTCTTTTTAAAAATACTATCAGTTACCGGCCTATGAGTGGTTTCGCCATTTTGGTATTGTCGTACAAAACAATCACTGCTAAATACTACCTGATCATTAACTTACCAGGTTAGGGGAATCCCCGAGAAATTGCACTAAGGTTTTCCGCAGTTCTCTGTGTGACGTTTTGATTCCTTTCACGCTTTTCAGTTGCTTTGACAATGCGTAGAACATACAGTTTCCTGATGCCACATTGTCACAAATTATGAATCCCTTGTCTGAAGCGATCTTTTCCAGGTCCACTGATAGGTTAGCTTTTGTGATGAACTTGTCTGTATCACACTGCATTTGCTGTAGATCATGAAAAATGCTCATAGCTGGAAGCAGACGAAATAAAAAATGTTAGTCTTTTAGTATTAATTCTTGCAGTTATGACGATCTTCTTTCTGATTGGCAGATCACGTATACATTGGAAGAACTCGTGAGAGTTTAAAAATAAACTGAGCCAAAGGGTATCTTTATCATTGTCATTTACTACATTTTTATCAGTGCAAGTTTTACTGCTGTCACTAAATAAGAATTAAAATTATAAGTAATAATTTGAAATTGTATGCAATTTAAAGACTTTTAGACAACTACATCTACAGATAATGTCCAATTATCAAGTATTATTTACAGCGGTGCAAATTTCCTGCGATTACTGATATAGTCTCCAGCGGAGGGTGTTTACGAAAATAATATCCCAATTTTCACAATTTTCTTTATCCTGACCTTTATTACTTAGAATTTCTAGTAATATTTTGTAACAATGGTTAGCTACATAAGCCTGCGTAGCTAGTGGTTTTGTTGGCGCGCGATGGCAAAATACGCGAGTGACGAAGCCGCGAAAACGAGCAAGAAAGCCGCAAGAGAAGTCGGGTAGAGGCCACCACCGTTCCTCTCGCAGCTTCGACGCTCGTTTTCAAGGCTCACAAAACTGCCAGCTACACAGGCTATTACCTACTCTCCGTCTTTTATCCATGAATATGTTGTACTCCTGGCGAGATTAAGTAAGTTTTGTTACCTGCTTTCGGTCTTTCAAAAATATGTTGTTACTTTGGCGAAATTTTGTAATGTTTGTAACATTCATGACCACATGCAACGTTAGACGTACTAAAGTAGTAATAAAAATACCTGCATGGAGTTCCCCAGTTATGGATTCCATTTTCTTAGTAGATGAAAGTGACGATCCACCTTTTCTTTGTGTTGAGGTCTGACAATCTACAGAAGAATCTGTCCAAAGAACACGACAACATATTGTTATGTGTGTTTCATTTTTGATCTCGAAGTATCTTTAAAACCAATTTAGATCTACATTATCTGTCAAATTTTTTTTGATCGGTTTAATTTTTAATCTAAGAACTAATTAAGAAACACAACACACTATAACGGCTAGAGTGCTTCGTAAGTTACAATTATGTTACTGCTAAAAATTGTCATTTCTTTTTCGCAAAATGTGGTGTGACATGCACAAGCAAAAATCTCAGTGTTGAATGTAAAACTGAAATCATCAGTTTGTCATTGTAAATAACGTTGAAACTGATGTAACAGTAACCCTCCACTTTAAACTAAGAAATTAACAGTAATCACTGGAACGGAGATCCGGGATAGGAATATCCCGGATCGGGTAATTTTCTTTTTTACGCCCACTTCAAGATGGCGGCGTTAAGACCCAGTTTCTACATAAAAAGAGAACATGATTCACGAATTGAGTTGTTTTTAACCCACAATAATCTGATTCCCTAGCACAACACAATCGAGCCGCTAGTTGGCCGAACCACTAATTTTTAAGGCAATACCGTACTCCCATAACAATACAAATGTATGTAAATACAAACCGGTTTACTAAGAATAAATCCTAAAATCGTTGTTTAAGGACGTTCGCGCCCAATTCTTCCCACGTTCAGATTTTTTTAACTTTTGCTGCAGTTAGATAATGACCAACTCATGTCAGAAAGGCAAAAACATTGGGGGTCACTGTGCTCGTTACGGAGGTAAAGCGCATTGAAAACCGTAGTGTTTCTAGAAGCTTTGGTCATGTGAAGAGATGTCGGCTTCAATGCTATCAGCGAAAAAAAAGTAAAATGGAGAGCTCTAGACAAGGTCGATGTGTTGATTTCAACACAAATAGGCCTACAGTGTATTAAGTAAATTTTTGCAGCTGATGTCATTCCTTTAGGTAAAATTAGCCTTACAGAAGGATACTTGTAAGTCATGCACACCCGCAATCATAGAACAATTTGATCGCAAATGAGTAGAAAAGCGAAATAATCAAAACTTCTCACGTTCAGAATTTGTTTGTTTTTTTGTTCAAATGGAGAGAATCCGTAAAGGAAGTGATCTATGAAAAGAAAAGCAGGGGTCACTGTGCATCCAAGAGAGTAAAATCCTCGCTAAGTTATTTAAGCGGCCTCCAGCTCTATATCTGGCCAGTTCCATTCTCAGCGCGCGCGCTGGATGCATGACGTGGCGCGCGCGCGTGCGGCATGAATAGCGTGCGCAGTAAGGATGCGCACTAGCAATGGGCGCGAACGTCCTTAACAACATAATTCCAGCTACTTTTAAACCCCATTCTCGTTCCCAGATCCTCTGTTTCTTTTGGTCACGTGGTTGGCGAAACGGAGGCTCTGGTCTCAGCCGTTACCGGATGTCCGAAAATTCCAGACATCCATTCATTAATTCGTGTTGCGCATTCATTTTTTATCAGCCAATGAAAAAATATCTCGATTTTTCCTTGCGACCAGGGCTACTCGTTTCCGGCGCAAAGAAAAAAAAAACGAGGAGCTCTGGGAACGAGGATGTTTATACCCAAAACAGTAAATCGTTGGTTAACCTCAAATTCTAAACTGTTGTTTAACCCGAAACAATATTACAAAACGTAAATGGCCGTCATCTTGAAGTGGTCATAAAAAGAAAATTGGCCTGGAACGGCGGGAAAGTTTTGTGTTGAATATAGTTGTTCCCATACGCATTCCGTAAGGCGCCATTGACCGAGTAAGACTGGATTGAATACCATCACCCAAGAGTTGGACTGTATTAGAGAAATATTACGACATTAAAAACATCATATCATTAAAGACCCTGTACAAAGTAGTCACTTAAAATCATACCGTCAACGATGCTGATCATCTTGGTAACAAGACCTTTACTTTGTTTGGCCCAGCTGTATTTCTTCTTGTAAGAAGTACGTAATACTTCAGCCTCCTGAAGTCGCGTCTCTCTGTCTTTGTTCCAGATTTCCTTGATCGCTTTCGCCCATATCTTGGCATCCTCGGAATCTATCACACTTGATGAACCAGACGGTACTTGACTTAGGGCTTCTCCAAATCCCGAGTTCTTAGTAACAAGCACAGGGAGGCCAGCTGATAAGGCTTCTAGACCTGTCAAGCCAAATCCTTCTGTCCTAGAAGGCATAAGTGCAAGATCCACCTCGCAGAACAATCCCTTTAAGCTTTAAGGACTCTCGGCTTTGCAAGAAGCCTCTTACTGACAGGCGGTTAGCAGGAATACCACACTCAAGAAAACGCTTTGCTATCTCCTCGTGCTTTCCTTCAGGTGCACCAACAAAAACAAGATGGGCGTCATTTAACTCAGCGACAGCTTTGCCTGCAATGTCGAATCCTTTTAATTGGAAAATCTTCAGCATCTCCACGGCCAAACACCAAAACACCGCAACTCTTCCTGTCTTCAGCAGCATGTTCAACATTCTCGAATTCA
Source organism: Desmophyllum pertusum (assembly GCA_029204205.1). Lineage (NCBI taxonomy): Eukaryota > Metazoa > Cnidaria > Anthozoa > Scleractinia > Caryophylliidae > Desmophyllum > Desmophyllum pertusum. The sequence continues at coordinate 448,557 of MU826391.1, read as the reverse complement.
TTGAAAACTCCAGGAGTAATGTCAAGAATACTTTTTTTACACGAGCGAAGATATGTGCGAAATGCCTCGCTCAACTTAGGCCCGACTCCTACAACAAAGTCAGCCATTTCGCAAAGTTCTACTTCTGATTTGTGCTTCTTCTCGCCCGTTGAAATCGGATTTTGGTATGACTTAAACATCCCTAGTTCCTCCGGGTCTGTATGGACAACTTGAATCCACTTACATTTGTGATATTTTCTTATAACTTGTGCTTGATGGCCAAGCTTCACCCCATGACCAACGATTACATCAATTTGTAACTCATCTGGCGGAAAGCTAAGCCAGTCATGTTCCTCATAACCAGGCCGCCTTGTTGCTTTGACAATGTCAATGTTGTGACTAAGGGCAGCTCTCTTGTCCTCTTCACTACATTGTAGTAGAAAGAAAGTGATTTGCACCTCAGAGCATTTAGCCAACTGTATGGCTAATTCTCTGTTTATGGTGGAAAGTCCGCCTTTACTCGATCCCCATTCCGATGCTAGAATTGTAACTCTTAATTTGCTAGCGGATGGATGTGGCTGGCCATGTTCTTGAGATTTCTGTGAGGAGGACGTCATGGCAGGCAGAGAGGCCATCAACCTCCTACGAAAGGGAAACAATCATAAACACTTGTAACTAGCGGCCCGTTAGGCCATATTGGGTAACGATTATCACACTTTGCAGATATAAAGGGATAACTGTAATATACCTCACCCAAACCTAAGTCGGCAAGAGACCCCCCTCCAACAAAAGAACAGAGGTTCCACTTAGATTTCACTACCTACATGTACAGATCCCCTCTTATCGCAGTGTGCCAGCGCATGTCACACACCACTATCGGACAGTGCTTTTTTGTTGTTGTTGTCGATAGTGTTACATAATTCGTAATCCATTTGTTTTAAGTGTTTCCTAATCCGTTGTGAATGTCCATTCCATGTCGCCCGGCATGTCATTACCGCAAAAGACAGTTCACAATTCCGCATAGGACAATTTAGCACAGAACGTGCAGTTTCCCAATTCCGCGTATGTCCGCGTATGTTAGTCGATTCTTTCCAAAAGACGACGGTCTTGTATTTAAAGCGTTCCAAAAGTGGCAATTTCACGATGATAAAATGCCCCACCGCCAGGGAGAAACATACTTCCATTCGACCTGAATGCCAATGCTATATAGCTGGAGTTTCGTTGGACCTAACGCGCGCTCTCATTGGTTGGTTTTTGGTCACGTGGTATAGGCTAAAATCAAATGTTGCCCGCGCGGGCAACAATTCGAAAATTGTTGCCCGCGCGGGCAACAATACAAAACTCATACTTTTCCCAAAGTATAACTTTTCGACAGACGGTCGTGGTTACATCGTGACAAAAGGCGGTGTGATGTTTTTGGCGACCCGCGTCACTGGTTGGGAAAGCGCGGGAAAAATCCGATTGTACTGTGTATCGAGCTAGGATGTTTTAAAAATGGAGCCGCCGGTAAAGAAGCGTTTTTCAAACCTTTCAGCTGAAGAAATTAGCCGTACGGTTGCCGAGAAAGATTCTAAATATACTTAAAAGGTAAACGTTTGCCTCTGTCTTGACAAGCCGTAATCATTAGAGTATTTTTTAGCTTCAGTGGCTTGAATCAGATTTGTTTGTTCGCTTCGGTGTGTATTTATTAAAAACCTTTGGCGTGTTTTGCTCATGAACTCAAATTGTCTTCTCAGTCTTGCTTGTTCCTATATAACGAAACACTTAATGACTGATCCCTCGGGAAACAGTTAGTTTTGTTTTCCTGTATACCTTTGATATCAAAAGTGCCTACCACCATGTTGAGATTTTCGAGCCCCATCGAACTTATTTGGGTTTTCAATGGTCTTATCATGGTAAACTAACATATTTTATGTTCAATGTACTACCATTTGAATTGTCCACAGCCCCATACATATTTTACCAAACTTCTCAAACCAGCAGTAAGTCATTGGAGAAGTTCAGGCATAAAAAGTATGCATGTTTCTGGATGATGGCTTAGGAGGCAATTCCTCATTAGAGTCTGCATTGACAGACGCCAATGTAGTTTGAGACGGGTATTTGCAAAACTAGGGTTTGTTTTGAGCGTCAGTAAGTGCAACTGGCAGCCAGCGTTAGTTCAGACCTGGCTTGGTCATGTATTTAATATCATGTGTCAGAGAACCAATTGTACACAGCAGACAGGGTGGCTAAACTCAAAGAATCTCTTTCAGTTATTTTGACCAACCAGAGAGGGTTACAGCTAAAGGCCTAGCCCAAGTTGCAGGCAGTATAGTTTCCATGTCAAAGGCCATCGGACCAAGTGTCTATCTACACAGCAGACACATGTATTATGCAATAGAAAGCAGAGCATCCTGGGAATCAATTATTCCTTGTTCCCCAAAAGTGATAGAAGAACTAAATTTTTGGGACACAAATGTTACTGCGCTGAATGGCAGGAAATTGTTTAACGAACCTCAAAGTTTTGACTCAGTAGTATATTCAGATGCCTCTGAACATGTACAGGGTTATGGGGGTTATGTGGTCTAAGACAAGGGGAAGTTAATTTGCCATGGTCAATGGACAAGTGATGAAAAAGCCACAAGCTCCACTTAGCGAGAGCTCAAAGCAGTACACAACATGTTACTGTCTATCAGTAGTACCTTGCAAGGACATGTGGTACAGTGGCATACAGATAATCAGAACATTACACGAATAATTTATAGCGGAAGCACGAAAGCCGACTTGCAGGCAGTTTGTTGAGGATATTGTCCATCTCTGTGCAAAGTATCACATTGTAATTACACCAATTTGGGTCCCACGGGAAGAGAATCAACTTGCTGACTATCTTAGTAAATTGACAGATGTGGACGATTGGGGAATTCATCCTCATATTTTTCCATGGGTTTCAACTTTCTGGGCTCCTTTCACCATCGATCGATTTGCCACTTGGTACAACACCGAGTGTAGTTGATTCATTTTCGTTTTGGAACCCGGGTTGTGAGGACGTTGATGCCTTCTCCATAAACTGGCAAGGAGAGAATAACTGGGTGGTTCCCCCACCAAATCAAATTGTTAGGACATGGAAACATTTTGAGATTTGCAATGCAAGAGGGGCACTAGTAATTCCATTGTGGAGAGGAGCACCGTTTTGGCCCTGTTTATGCCCGATGGTAATCATTTGGCCAAATGTGTAACAGACTGGGTGGGTATACCAGAATTCAGTTCTGCGGCAACTGTTAAAGGCAGAACATACAACTCCATGTTTCATGGTGAACCACTTAGTTTCAAGCTCATAGCAGTGCATGTCAACTGGCAGAATGTTTCAAGAGAGGAGAAGCAATAGAGGTTTTTGTCTGTCAATCAAAGGTCTATGTGACAAATGCATAAAGTCTTAACCAGCTCACAGGCAGCTCAGTTTATGCTGGAATCAAGTCCACAGGTGACTTGTGGTGTGTAGCCCACAGGTGACTTGTGGTGTGTAGCCCACAGGTGGCTTAGGGCATGCAGGTCATAAGTGACTTATCGTATGTGGCCCACAGGTGGCTCATGGTATGTAGCCCACAGGTGGCTTACTCGATCGACATTCCCCACAGGTGGCAGACGTGAGTTGCATTTCTGTTTTATACAAACTAAGAGTCTGTGTAATTACCCACAGGGATACCACTTCCCTAGGGTTGGGATATCATTTTGCTAAAGACCTTACTGTCCAATGTGGATGTTTTGCACATAGATTTTGTATTTTTTCTTGCAGGTTTGAACCTCTTCAATCATGGCATTTGGGCAGACATCCAGGAACGGGCCAAGTCCAGTGGAAACCACACCTTTTACATTTAGCTGAAGTGGTGAAACGAACTACGCTGGCAGCAAAAGCCAGTGGAACTGTTGTTAATTATAGTTATTCCCTTAAGCGTTGGATTGAATTTTCTAAGGATAACAAGTTAATTCCTTTTCCAGCTACTGCTGTTGATATTGACTTGTTCTTTAGTCATTTATCTTCTATTGGCACGTCAGCCTCTGTTATAGAAACAAGTCTTTCTGCATTGAAATGGGTACATGATATCGCGGGAGTTGCCAATCCAATGGTCAACCCTTTTGTTAAAACCGTTATTGAAGGGGCCAAAAGGCAAATGCTAAACCGGTAACAAAGAAAACTCCTATTTCTAAGGATACCCTAACAAGATGTTGTGAGAAATATGCAGACAATAATGAATTACAAATACGTAGAGATATCTCAATGGCATTGTTGCTATTCGCCGGGTTTTTCAGGTTCAGTGAGCTCGCATGCCTCACTATTAAAGATATTGCTATTTGCGCTTACTCACTTAACTATACAAGTTAATAAGAGCAAGACAGATCAATATAGAAAAGGTGATGAAGTAGTAATCTCACGATCAGGTAAAGTGACTTGTCCAGTCATGAACCTAGAAAAGTATATGTTGCTTGCAAATATTGATACTTCTAAAGTTATTATTTGTTTAAACCATTAGTTAAAGATAAGTCTGGACTTAAACTTATTCAGAAAGTCAAGCCATTGAGCTATACTAGAGCCAGAGAATCAATTTTAAAACCTTTTGAAAGAGTTTGTACCAGATTCTGCCAATATTAGTTTGCATTCATTTCGGGCAGGCGGTGCTACCACTGCTGCTAATGCACAGGTCTCTGACCGGTGCTGGAAGTGTCACGGTAGATGGCGGTCCGAGTCAGCCAAGGATGGCTATGTGGAAGATTCTATTGACCATCGTCTACTCGTTTCTAAATCGCTAGGAATTTGACTTATTAATTTTGCTAATCATAGTGTATACGTGCTTTCCCGTTCTTTAGAGTCTAATCCGGTGCAGCAACCAGTACCCCATTTACCAGTGGAAAGTTGTGTTTTATTGATTGATGTAGGGAATAGGAAATGTACGTTTTCACGGTTCGCCGAAGATTCGACAGTTGTCATGGCAACATCAGAATCGAGATCGTGTGTTGGCGGGATTTTACTGGGGGAGTCATTCTAGACTGGCGCTGCTACCAACATGTGCTAATTTTATTTTATTAAGTATTCTGTATACATATCATTTCAGATAGGATAGCCTGTCTAAATAGTGCATTGGTGTAGCTTATAGGCATATAAGAACCTCGAGGGAGAGAGGTTGGCTCTGCATTCGGAAGGGATCAGGTTTCCTCCTAAAGAAAAGGGTTTTTTCCTGGCGAACAGCAGGTATACCACAGGCTTCCCAAGTTCGTGATAATTTTTTTTAATGAATAAATTACTCTTGTTTATGTAAGCGCTCAGAGTGGAACGTGACTCTCTGAATTAAGCGGTGTTGTGTTACAATGTCGGCCGTTGGGAATTTGAGCGCTCTATAAGACGTTTGTATGGCGATCGAAACAGCGTTTAATTTAAGCGTTCGATATGGTAAATTTTTGTCGTATTTTTTATAAAAAGAAGTAAATGAACTCACCTTGTCTGGTTTCTGTGTAGCTTTTGGGCTATTTAGGCGTTTTTTAGCGTTTTTGGGCGCAACACCGCTTAATTCAGAGAGTCACGTTCCACTCTGAGCGCTTACATAAACAAGAGTAATTTATTCATAAAAAAATTATCACGAACTTGGGACGCCTGTGGGTATACTAGTTTCTAATGTATTTGTACCAGGGGGGGGGGGGGGGGGGGGGGGGAGACAGCGCCCTTTGATCTTGCCGCTTTTCCGCTATACATGATTGCACAAGTAAAGAAATCTGTCAATCATTCGAGAAACGTACCTCTACGGGAGTAGTTTGCTGTGGAATTTTTCATCCATGGTGTCCCACAATGACCAAAGTTCAGTTAAACAGCGACCGAATCGTTCCCATAGATGTTTGAACGTGGAATCGCCAAAATATTTCTGAACGAACACAAACGCACGTCATGTCCGCCATCGTCCGCCATGTTTATTTTAAACAAACCAGTACTTAGTCTCGCTCGGCCAAATTTCTAAAATGTGCAATCATGTATACTAGGTCCGAGGCCTCGCTGCTAGCCCCCTGATTTGTACAGTTGTGTATGCACTATCTCAACTTATCTGAAGTTATCATCAATAAACGGGGGCTGTCCTCACTAAAGGCTGGGCTACGCAGCTAATCCGGTGCAGCAACCAGTACCCCATTTACCAGTGGAAAGTTGTGTTTTATTGATTGATGTAGGGAATAGGGAAAACTAGCCTTTAGCAGGAGAGGATGATCATCCTCTCTTGCCTTTATGCGTCAGTCAATTCCAGCAGTGCCCATCGCTCCCCCCGGGCCATTTGCGCATGTTGCTAGCGCGGGGGTGGGGCATTTTTTATTTTATCTCGGCCCGGGGGGCGGGCATTAGCCCACCATCGCCTACCACGGGGAATTTGACAGTAACGTGGCTTCGGCCTCGCAGTTTGGCAACTCTAAAACATGGCATCGTAGAAGATTTCATTGGGAAGAACGAGGAGTTTGTCGCAGAATGGCTGGTCCAGCAAGGGCAGAAAGGTTTGTTTGACATTTTTAAATGCATATTTGACTGTTTTGTTTCTTTTTATTGCAAATGTTTTCATATCAAAGGCAAAAGAAAACAAGAAAGATGCATACGTTTGTAGCCCGTTTTATAAATAATACCTGAATTGATAGCCGTTTCGAAATGTGTCAAAGAATCATATTTGCTTATACACATTTATATAAAGTTCATCTTCTTTTAACAAACAGCATCGACTTTTTGTAGTTTTTCTCGAAATATTCGCTGCCTACTCTTCGCGTCGTATTGTATCCTAGATAAATTGAAACAATTTGTCGCTGGCATAGCCAGAAACAATAGAGCAAGCGAGTCTCGACAAACGACAGACAACGCGAAATGACATGGGTTAAACTTGAGCAGTATATGAGCCCGGGGGTGGGGCATTTACCTTCTTTTATGGCCCACCGTGGGGAATTTGAACGGCTTGCTTGTCCCCACCGTGGGGAATTTGACCAAAATTTTTCAAAAATGTCAAATGCCCGGGGTTAGCCCGGGTGGGGGGGGGGGGGGGGGGATGGGCACTGTTGGAAATGACTGACGCATTAGGGTATAGATTTGTGCTGTTTTGGTCAAAGATTTTAATAGGGGCTAGGTCAGTTAGGGTACGAAATTAATATATTTTGGTTTGAAATATCATATGGTAAACGATTCAAGCTCACGCAGCACCAGCCTTGCGGTAAAGCCAAAAGGCTTCTTGAAAACGTCATCGCTTCTGCACTTACCAACGTCCAATTCCCATGAAAGAACATACTTCAACCATTTTCCTGCGTACCCAATTTAATTCGTGTTCCGTTATCGGTTATCGTGAGCTTGGGCTGCATGTGTCGTGACATTTATTTCGCAACTGTATATACAGTTTAGACGAGTCACGCTACACCAATGGCTACATTAGATACGTTTTCGTCTTCTGTTTTGGTTTTTAAAAAATCAAGCAGTGCCTTACTAAATAAAAATATTGTACTCAGCTTTACTTGAACAAATTCTAATGAACCTTGTTGTGGCAGTTGTTCGATCGATGTGTTTGACTAAAAGTCTGAAGTCCGAAGTCTGCCGTGCAGATATCATTTACATAAAATTGCGAAATGTTCAGAGTCGTACAAATATGATCGTCACTTATTTATTAATTGTAAAGGTCTTACCTTAGCCGAATCAAGTTAAGTTAAGTTGGCATTGTTTGATGAAGTACTAAGCTTAGTTTATAACAGTAGTTCAGCCCACAGCAGTCGTTCAAGCCGTATCTTCATTGTATTGTATTCTGTTGTGTTGTATTGTATTCAGTTTGCTCGTATTCGACTCGTATCAGACAAAGTTTTGCAAAGATGAATCAGTGTCACTTGGAAAAGAATGACCCTACTGTATAAAAGCTATTTCTTTGGCAAAGGATGTTTTTGCAATATGCCCATTACGATGAGCAGCAAATATGACGGTCAATGATCGGATATAAATTAAAAGCTAGGAGAAAAAGATTACCAACTAAACACAATACTCTGTACATTTCGTATGTCTATCTGCACAGACCGTCTTGATTGTGGAATATAGATAGACTGAAGCCGTTAGAACATATGTCTCGAGCTATCAGTATAATACTGAATAGAACGTAAACTTCGCTACTGAGAGAGTTAACCGACTTTGGAATTAATCAGTTCTTAAATCAATTTAAACCCGATCACTATACTTTAATACAACGGTTCCTTGTTGTAGAAGGGTTCTGTTTCTAGCGATCGCTGATGCCGACAAACACAACAGCTGTGAAATGAAGATAGCGTTGTCTCGATCACGGATTCCTCGATCACTACAGCGGAGCTAACACTATGTGCATGTCATTGCGTTCTAGAAAGAATCTGAGCGTAATCTGTATGCTACGATCGAGTGCCGACAAACTGATACCTTTTGTACACAAAACTACTGCTAGTATAATCTGTCAACTAAATTATCACAAAACACCTACAAATATTCAGGTTAGTCTTTTACGTTTAAGGAACTAAACAAGCAACAAACCTGCAGTCACAGAAGTCAATTGAAGAACAGCAGACGAAGATACGGTTCAGCAGTTGAAAATACCGTTCTGTACGTATCTGAGTGAAAATGAAAGCGGAGGCGAATAAGCAGGGTGTTTTGGGCGGATGACGTCATCCAGTGAAAACGAGTGCGTCATTGCTCGTCTCCTTCACACAGCGGTCAAACGCAAAAATTCGGCGCCACTTTCGGTTTTCGCTGCCTTGATTTTGCAAGAGATTGAAGCGTAATGGCCGCGAAGTTTGTAAGGAAACGTTAAAGAACATGCAGTGGTAAACCAAAATACGAGCTGAGACACTTGGTGGGTAACAATTATTAAATAATCTATGCATACTCTGAGTACCAAGCTTAAGTTTTCAGTAAATTTCTTAATTTTGAGCTTTAAAGTGTCGAGAAGTGGAGGACTTCGTAAATTTAGGACATTTCGCAGTGGATGTGGACAAAACACTGACCCCCAGTCCATGGACTACCTACCCTGGGTGCCAGAGGCTTTTCTTGCGCGGTTTCCGGTTTCAAATCTCTCTTATGCGCCCTGTGCCAGAGGTTTATTTCTCGCGGCTCCGCCGCTCGCCGGGGCGTCGTCGACATCGGTCGATCTCGACGCGACGGAGAAATAAACCTCTGGTACCCAGGGTAGTCGACGTGCCAAAGCCGCCAAAAAGGATCAAATGTCAAAGGCTACGTAATCGCAACAAAACAATCCCCTCAGGGAATGGCCTGGGGTCAGGACTTTGGTCAAAATGGCCGACCTACCGAGTGTACCTTGTTGTCAGAATTGAAAGATTCAACGATCCAAGCGAAATCGGATCAATAGTTTTAAGGATAGACTACATCACCATAATGCTGGTCAATCTCGATGTGACGGACGACATTGTGAATACAATGAGTAGCTTGCACGAGACTCTGGAGGATGTCAGTTGAGTCTCCGGTTGGCCAAAGATATCAGGCCCAGTTAAATCGTACTGGACGTCGTTTGATACTGAACAAGGCAACAGTTATCTTTTTTATTGGAGCAAGGCTTCAAAGCTTGTAAATTACTTGTATACTTTTAATTCGTACACGATTTGTATTCGTTCTTCCAAAGAGACAATCCGAGACTTATTTAGTATGTGTCCAAGAATTCAGCGTGTTTATTTTCAAGAACTGATAAGTGACAAGCGGACCACATGACCAAAATGTTTGCTACAGGCCCAGTTGAGTTATTTGCATTGTTCTTCGAAGAGCCTTTGTTCAAACAACAAAATATACAATACGAAATGTCTCCTTCATTATACGGTCAGCACGTGTACTCTAACCATAACGCAAACAAAACACCACGCAAACATTGTTCAACGAGAAAAGATTGTGCGACATTTCAAAATAACGTTAGTGCGAGAAGCTATAGTGGCAGGAATCAATGTCAGTTTCTATAGCGATATTCATTGCAACATCTTAATGTTATTAATAATTAAGTCCGTGTTCGCACATAAACAAAAACGTTTTAAAGAAACATTGAGGTGACTAACTGCGACTCAGAGATCTTATTTTGTTTTGATATACATTATTACAGTAGTCAAGTGCTAATCATTCGACTGCGAGTTCACAGCCTCTCTATTTTCTCGAAGCCAACAATATACTTTCCGGGACTTTTAAATTGTCACTGTTTATAAACTTGTCAAATGTGTATATTTCCGCTCTAATTGCTTAACACATTAGCATATTTTACAGACACAAAGGCCGTTTTCAATTACTAAAGAACTTGCATAGATAATCTAAAATATGTTGCAACATTAACGGGAAGGAAATACTAAACAAAAATTCCTTTCCTTACTTGCTTATCCCAGATGTTTAGCCAATAATCTTATTAAAGCACAGACGGGATTTTATTGCAGGGGTATTAAATGCGGGTATTAAATGCGGGTATCAAATGGCTAAACCAGAAATCGAAAGCGGAAGTAATAGATCCTTTTGCACGAAGGTCTTCATACATCGTAGTAAACGCGACCAAATGCAGTGTCAAGAGCTCCAAAACATATAAATGAAAGGCCGTTTTCTTTTATGTTTCGATTCTGTTCGAAATTGCTAGCTCAGTAACAAATCATATCGGTACTGATTCCGCAGATCCGGAATTGAGACGCCTCCGATACATGATCCACTTGGACTGCGTTTAACGTTTGATTCTGAGCGGAATAGGCCTCCGTGCCAGAATTCACTATCAAAGGATTCAAACGTATTATTATCAAATAAGTAAGTAAGCAACAAACCTGCAATAAACCTGCATAAACTTGAAATATTCCCCGCTGTACAGCGTAAGATCGCTAGCCCCCTTCTTCTTCCATGTCGTCTGAATCACATGACCTAAAGGGATTTATGTCATGTAAACATAACGAAATGTTCCCTGCTAGCAGAGTAAAATATAAGGTAACGCAAAGTAAAAGGTAACGTAAAAGGAGACTCTGCTAGCAGGGAAAACGAAATGTCAAAATAAATAAGTTCGAAGGCTTGTTGTGTTCGTCTCCTGTAACATAGTTCTTACCTCTGTATTTTACATTATTCTAACAAATGGCATTGTCTTGGGCTGCATAGAGATGTTACAAAAAAAATCGACATATGTCAATCAAGCCGTTGCTAAGAATGACGTCAACCTAAACTTAATTGTTTCAGTTCGGGCAGTTTGGGAAAGTTTTTCAAGCTCGCAGCGCAGAGCTGTACGCATGTAGCCTGTAAACGCAGCTCAGGCGGATTTTTGGTCTGATGAGATTTTGGTACCTTTTAGGCGCTCTTTTCAAAATTTCCGACGATCACCCCCGCCACGTTTAAGAGGCTGTCTCTGTTAAAACCGACCAGTCGATTTTTCTTCGAAATTTGGAGTTTTCTCATATACTGGGATTTTGAAGCCTTTACCAAAGTAATCACTAAAATGAGTTTTATTTGATCAAAAATTCTAACTGGAGTTATTTATGATCGATCAAAGTTTGGGCCGGTTGGCACTAATTTCGGGGCCCCCGGAACTGCAAAAATGACGCATATTGCCGTCGCCGTGAAAAAATAAATATTCGTCCTAAAGATCCAATTCTTTTTTTAATCTATAGATATATCATAGAAGTTTGTTCAGACTGTTGCAATTAGAATTCAATTGGTTACTTCGGCGGTAAAAATTAGATTTTCTACCACACCTAAACGAGTTTTGAACGAAACACGAAAATAGCTCAACTTTGAGGGCAAATTTTAAAAATGTGGCACCTGTTTCAGACTGCTTAACTACATAAACAAAAACTAGAAATGACCGTTAATTCGAAACTAAAATAAAATTTGTCAGCACACTACATTTGCAACTCTAACAACTGTTTGAATTTTGGGAAATTCTGAAAATGTAACAGAAACGAACACATTCGCTCTCACAGTGTGTTCGGAGAAATTCACTTACTATAATCTCTTATCTGGCTTTCTGATGTAATTTTTGGTCTCTTCAGTAATCCTTGATTCCTATTAAGTAACGTCAGAACTCTAAACGTGTCCCTCCAGCTATATCGTTACCAACTAAAATATATTACATGTAAGATACGTTCATCATTGAGATCTGTATCGAGCGTGACGGTCACATCACAACGTAGCAAGAACGGTCTTCTTTGCATTACTGACCATAATATTGTTCGAAGCCGCTTTGATGATGTAGATTAGTCTTGAATAGTTTGTAGAGGCATCTTGACGACTACTATTACACCACATGAACAGTAAATAGAGCGGCGCATCGAAGGATGGAAGGAAGAAAGGAATGCTGCGATATTTACATGTGTAATCGTTCCCAGTCCCCTTGCGGTTTCGATGCTGTTACATTTTCAGAATTTACCAAATTCAAACAATTGTTAGTGTTGCAAACGTGGAGTGCTGACAAATTTTATTTTAGTTTCGAATTAACGGTCATTTCTAGTTTCTGTTTATGCAGTTAAGCAGTCTGAAACAGGTGCCACATTTTTAAAATTTGCCCTCAAAGTTGAGCTATTTTCGTGTTTCGTTCAAAACTCGTTTAGGTGTGGTAGAAAATCTAATTTTTACCGCCGAAGTAACACAATTGAATTCTAATTGCAACAGTCTGAACAAACTTCTATGATATATCTATAGATTAAAAAAGAATTGGATCTTTAGGACGAATATTTATTTTTTCACGGCGACTGTAATATGCGTCATTTTTGCAGTTCCGGGGGCCCCGAAATTAGTGCCAACCTGTCCAAACTTTGATCGATCATAAATAACTCCAGTTAGAATTTTTGATCAAATAAAACTAATTTTAGTGATTACTTTGGTAAAGGCTTCAAATCCAGCATATGAGAAAAATCCAATTTCGAAGAAAAATCGACTGGTCGGTTTTAACAGAGACAGCCTCTTAACTGCCTGTGAGAATACTAAGAATAGACAAACTTCGGAAATAGGTTTCATGAATAGGTTATGTCATAGTCTCTTGGTTATGTCCGAGTTCCTGTTGACCTCTATTTCAAAACGAGATTTCGTGCAAAACCTTTCACATGAAAATAATTCACTCGAATGTTTCATTTCATGTCATGTACATCAAATACATTTTCATTTGAACGGTTTCGCACCTGGAATCGTGTTCAAAGAGAGGCAAAATTGACTATTCGTATTATTTCCGATCACCGAATAAGGACTCATTTTCCCGGCACGCCTCAAGTTTATAATGAGAAGAAAAGTAATGATATCGATCAGAAAGCACCGCGTAGCCAATCAGATCAATTTCGAGTTTGCCAATAGTGGGGTCAATAGTCAACCATTGGTTGCCCAGTCCCTCGATCACTCCTCTCGCTTTTCGCTTCCGTGGCGCTGAAAAAGAGGGTGGGGTGAGAACTTGCATGCGATTAGCTGTTTGGTAATTTCTTCCCCGCTGCAAATATAAGGAATTATGCTGATACATTTTGATGTGAACACCAGATTCGCTACGCCACATGACATAAAAACTCGGGAAAAAACTACAGTACCCCCAAATATATTAATTTACTTAAATTTTCTAGAGGCCGTCAACTCAAAGCATAGATAACAACCTCGCAGCACTAAAATGAAACGAAAAAAATCCAAACTTATCCTCTCTTGATCCATACCAAAAAGATGTTCTCTCGCATTGAAAAGTAGTTTTGTCTCGCATTGTTTTGTATATAACCCATACTTGTATGCGCATGCGCATTCTCCCTCCCCTAATCTCGTTCCCAGTTGTCCTCGTTACCCTTGTTCGACCGCTGGACAAGGGTAACGAGGACTCTGAGAACGAGATTGACCTCCTCCTGGTTTCAGGCGGAACAGGGAGCATGCACATACAAGTTTTCCTCTACCGTCTTCTGCGGTCAAGGTACTGAACTCAATGACGGGAGTCGAACAGATCCAGAGGATTCTGTTAAACCATAGTTAATAGAGGGAAATGGTTATGAAGCCCGGCAAACCTCAAAGGAGCAAACACAGAGGCCAAGATTTATGTTGGGAGGTCCATGACCGTGCACATCTTTTGTTTTGCGCTCATACACTATGCATGAATTACGTAATCGCGACGTTTCTATTGGTTAGTTGCTTGAACACACGTAACCACCAATTGTATTTTGTCAGGTTTTGTGCACGGTCAACCCCCAAAATAGCAAACAAAAACATATAACAAAGAACTTTGTCGGGCTTCATAATCATTTCCCTCTATTAACTATGGTTAAACATGCCTTAAAAAGCTTATCTGGGGTACGAGTTGAGGAGTGGGGGAGGCGGGGAATAAACTTTAGCGAAATACTATTAATAATAACAGTGTGTCATGTTAATCTAGCACCTTTTCAGGGGACACATTAAACTGAAGTAACTGATTAGTTAGTTACAAATCATCTGGGCCCAGTTGTTAATTCCAATTAACGCTAATCCAGTGAATTAAAAGTTAATCGAGGTTCTAATTTCTCTTGTATAAAGAGTATTTTTCACTGCTAATGTTTTGTAGAGTTTGGGGTTACTCAAAGTCAAAACCGAAAGAAAAAAAATATCAACAGAAAACCTCACTGAAAAGTTGCAAAACTGAAATCAATATCCATGCTAGTCCGGGATTAGCTTAATCGTCCTTTGAACAACCGGGCCCTGTATTCTAAAAATATATATATATTCTAAACTTACACAAATCTAAAAAATTGTAACGCCTAGCCAGTACTATGTTTTAAAAAAAACAGGTCCTCTAGATTCGCCTCTCTTCTACGATTTCTGAATAATTTATAGACAGATTGTTTTAACCACGTATTGAATTTAGACCACAGATAGGGCTTAAATAGTGTTTCAATCACAATAAACGGCTCATATGGCTTATTCCTCTACACACCGGCTCCAATTTTCTAGTGTCTGATGAGCAGCAGAATTTCCAAGCCGTGACAGTTAACAATTATTCGCCGAAGGCTCGTGAATATTGGTGATTATAATCCATCAAATATTTTTCTCGCGCGCGATTGGTCTAAATACGTCACGTGACGCAGCCAAAACTGGGGAGTATTCGGTGATATTCCCCAAGAGATATTCCCCAGTTTTAAAAGTTTACGTTTTACATTCGCAAGTTCAGTTTCAGTTTAATAGAACTGATTGTTTTGAACAGACTAGAACATCTTTGGAAGCCAACAGAATTATTTTTTATGTTTAACAGCTTGGCCGAGATCTTCCAAGGAAAACCGATGAGAGCGGCCTGTGAAAAAAATATTTGAAGGATAATAACTACAATAGCCTCCATTTGGCTTCAAAAATATGCTCGGATATTTGTCCTTGGACATTATCTGTTCCTCGAAGCTCACAGTTTTTCCTCGAGCTTCACTCTCGGAAAACTGTTCGCTTCTCGGAACAGATAATGTCCGCGGACAAATATCCGAGCATATTTCCTCGCCAAATGGCGACTATTGTTTATATATGAGACGAAAATTGTTGTATAATATACAAATCACAGGGAAAATATCGAATTTCTCCGAGGAAAATAGAAAATTACAAAATTGTTTCCGCCTTTATGCCGAAAACAAAAAAATTTAACTCCGCGGCATTTCAAATAAGGTAGAGAGAGTATATTGCGTCGGGGACCATGAGTAGGGAACCAATCAAACTGCTTGAAAAATGGATTATCCTATGGTTAGTATATACAGATTTGTATTTTTACAATATAATAACATTTAAAATTTATATGTGACCGTACAGGGTAAATTCATTTCAACTGGCCGGTCGCACGTGATTATTTTTTCCTATTTGAAGTACGTTGCTTATTTCACCCCAAACGTCAAAATTGACCGGTGTCCATTTTTTGCAAAACGCGCGACATTATTTTTCTACAGCAGGCTCATCGATCGACCACTAATGAGTGCGCGAGCAGTTATTATATATTTATAATCCATCAAAATTTTTTCTCGCGCCGCGATTGGTCTAAACACGTCACGTGACGCAGCCAAAACTGGGGAATATCCGGGTGATATTCCCCAAGTGATATTCCCCAGTTTTTGAAAATTTGCGTTTCGCGTTGGCAGGTTCAGTTTTTCGTCTCAAATAAATTGCTAAATTAAATAAAACTGATTGTTTTGAACAGACTAGAAATATTTTTGAACGCCAACATAATTATTTTGATGTTTTTTAACAGCTTTGGCCGACCGAGATCTTCCATGGCAAACAGAGCGGCCTTGTAGCTCGAAGCTCGCAGTTTTCCTCGAGCTTCGCTCTCGGAAAACTGTTCGCTTCTCGGAACAGATAATGTCCGCCGACAAATATCCGAGCATATTTCCTCGCCAAATGGAGGCTATTGTTTATATATTCTTGATTATTCCTTAGGGCTGATTTATAATAAGGACGGTACGATTTTTGAGGGGGGGGGGGGGGGGGGGGGGGGGATAGCTACTTCCGATACATTCTCTTAAATCAAATCCAAACCATGCTCTCCACAACTTGCAAAGCAATCATCACAACTTTAGCCAGCGGATTCCTCATCTGCACGTGCGTAGAAGTTGTGTAAAACCAGAAGAAAAAGCTAGAAAAACATGGCGGCTGATGAGGTGATGGAAGTGCGTACTGATGTATAAATGATTATTGTTTTTTTTCACTTTGTGATCCTTTAAACCAGATAAACTTCTTCCTCACGTTTTTCGTTTTTAAAGATGCAACCACGACGGCGACGGTAACGAGAACGTCACACAAACAATGGGTTTAATTAGTAGTACAATATTCTGCACGTGTGTTTTTGTATAGGTAATCGCATGGGCCCGAGTGCAATTAGGGATTAATTTCACGAGTATTTTCAAAGTTTTTACAAAATTGCCCGAGTCGCGCAGCGACGAGGGCAATTTGTAAAAACTTTGAAAATACAAGTGAAATTAATTCCTAATTGCACGAGGGAACAATGCGATTACTTGTTTATCACATAAAGGGCAAATGTTCGAAAAACCTTCAACGTGCGGCTAATAATTCAGCCTGCGGAACGAAAATATTCCTTTCTAAAATCATGCAGAATCACAGCAAGATCAAGCAAAACATTACGTTCAGAACAAGATAACGCTGACTGCTATGTAATTCTTAAAAGAAAAATCTAAGTCGTGAAAAAAAGACAAGCTTTATACACTCAATCCAAGCCAAGTACCTGTTTGAATGTTTTGAAGCTTTCCGCTGCATGCGAGCTGCTTGACATGTACAATCCTACATCGATAAAACAGCAAACGACGAGTCCAAACAAACTTGTAAAGGTGACTTCTCCTGCTTAATTCGACCTTCTTCTTTCCTTGAACAAACTCTGTGCTATTTACTCTGGCTTGCACGTGATGAAGCCCGTATTTAACACAGAAGTGAAGTGAAGAAGTCAGTTGGCCGCCATGAATGAATTTCGTCGCAAACTAGCCAAGTGTCGACGTCTAGCTGATGCAAGTTTTCTACTTTTCAGTTGAAATAATCTTCTGTTGTTTCGAGTGAAACACTGAGATTCAGCTTTCGGAATTTCGTTTCAAGCTATCACCCGGTTTCCATTCCTTTCTCATCAAATAACTCGGGAAACTGAAGTCAAACTCCGAAGCGACGTACAAACGAGCGCTGTGTTTGAAAATTCTGCTCAAAATCCCGCCGTCAAGAAGCCAACCAAGTGCAGCGCGCTCAGCCAATTAGGAGCGAGGAATTTTGCCGCTCGACCAATCAGGATCAAGAAATCATGCCCTTGATTACCAAAAAGTGCCCTTGATTAAGAAAAAATGCCCTCTGTCTTAGCCAATCAGAATTCAGTAATTTTGCCCGCTATGTGATAAGCATATTTATTTGCCGTCCCATGCAAACAAAACTCACGTGCGTTTTTCATTTACATTTTGTTTGGCCTTCCTATGCAAAACAAAAAAATCAATGTCTAAATTCAAGGTATTATCAGAGGTCTATAACTAGAGGTTTCCATCTCTGGTATTGGGTCTTGGCCCATCAGATTCGCAGTTAGGCTATTTTTAGACATTTTTCGCGCGAAACCAGCAGCCAATCACGTTGAACCATTTTTAATGTGCGAGCGCTACGCAAACGCAGAAACTTTGCCGGCCAAGGAAAAGCGAAAAGCGTCACAGCAAAATGTAATAATTGTTTAAATACTTCACTAAATTTAGGTCAAACTTCGGTATACTTTTTGTAAAACTATAAATCGACTGAGTGATTTTTCAGTTCAATCTAAATGAAGCATGATTTGTATGAATTCGGTGGCAAAACTTGGCGCGGTGTCCAGTTGGCAAGTTGAATGAAAAGAAAGCAAGACAAAGGTTTCTCCGCGGATTAATCTTCGCTCAATCTCTCCAAAGTTTCGTATATTCTGGAAAATTGTGCAGATGGTTTAGCTTAACATGGGAAGATTCGAAATAATTGTGAAGCTGAACATTATATTCATTTTACAAGTTGAACGGACAGCTATACGCAGCCGAAGGTTTCACTTGTTTATACTGTACGGCGGGCAAAACTTGCGCGACTACAGAATTAACGAACTGAGCTTGAAATCAAGTTCATTGAAGTAAAAGAACAAAGGAAACCCTCAATGTCTACATGGATGGAAAGAAAGAGAATTTCACTGTGAAGTGATCTTTGAATGATTGACGTCACGAACGCTTGACGAACTGCCGTAAGCTTAAGTTAAGTTATAAGCTTATAAGCTTAACTGATCCATGGATATTCATTGTGCTGATTTTAAAACTTAATTCAGCTGGAATTGACAAGCCTCGTCGAAATACAAGGTAACAATACTGAATAGACTAAGCTTAAAGGAGAACGGAAGGCTACAGAATATAATTTTCGTAATAACTACAATTGTAGAAATAACTATAAAAAACTATAATTTCGAAGAAACGAGCGAAAAAAATACATATTTCAGTGCAAATACGACCGAAATCTAACAGCATTCGCCGGAATTGAACGTCCGCCATTTTGTGTGCTTTCTCTTCCGGTTACTTCCAAATAAGGATTCACGGTCGCCATGTTGTGACGTCAATGCGCTCTTTGCTCGATCGATCGCTTGCACGTTCTTGGATTTGCAGTCATTTCTGATAATTATTTATTAGATACTGTTCGCTTATACATCCATAAATACGGCTGAGTTTGAACCGTATTAGTTCGAGCCCATGTGGAGATCTCTCGGATTCCGACGGAAGAGCATACTGAAGCAGCTGAAAGCCAGGACGAGATCGCACAAGGAGGAACACACCACATGGTGTACTTGTAAACATTGGGAATCGAAAACTGGAAAACTCAGCAAGAAAGAGAGTGTGCGTACTGCTAGGAGATCGACGAAGCTATGACAAAATAGCAGGTGAATATTGTTAATTAAAAGGATAATAAACATACTGATTTAGAAACGATTCATTTGTCGTG
This sequence comes from Desmophyllum pertusum, assembly GCA_029204205.1. Lineage (NCBI taxonomy): Eukaryota > Metazoa > Cnidaria > Anthozoa > Scleractinia > Caryophylliidae > Desmophyllum > Desmophyllum pertusum. The sequence continues at coordinate 429,200 of MU826391.1, read as the reverse complement.
TTTGATTTTATTTTGTGTTGCTCTGTTGTTGTTGTTACGTGTCTGTATAAAACCCTGACATCACTTGCACTCGGTTACGAATTTTGCAATGCTATGTTTTCATTATTTGGCTTAGATCTGGAGGAGGAGGATTCCCTCTTCGCTGTATAACTCAGCATCCTAGTTTCGAAATGATCTGTTTGCAAACAGAAGTGTTGGAGACGGCAATTGTTCTTTGGCTTAGGTCAGGCGCGGACTCGAATAAGAGCGCCGTGGGACTGTAAATAATAATATGTAGGTACCACGACGGAAACATTTATGATCGTTTTTATCCTTTAATGCTGGGATAATATAGATTACGTACTGCATAATTAGAGCCGTCCCTCTGTTTTGCAACTGATTTCCACAGATTTCTCGATGAGTTTAATATGAGTATTTATATTGAGATTTGACGCATTTACGAGTGGGGGCAATGACGTCATGCTTAGCGCCCATGCCTTCAAAATGGCGGACAAAATGGCGGACGTACATCGTGTCATTGTTGCGAGCTTTTTACAGTCCATAACAAGTTTACCAATGGATTATATGGACGAATATTACAAATTTTAGTTAAGATACATCATTTACTTTATTTAAAAAGTGTTACAAAACTTTGTTTTTCACCTTCCGTTCTCCTTTAAACTTGTGTTGTAAACAGGTTTTCATTCTTTGGACGAATTAAGCTTAATTGTGTCCGCGGTCTTCCCGTAAATTAATTTCAGGCTGCCTTTAGTGCTCTTTCAGTCGCATTATAGTTGTACATTTTACAGGCATTTCCCATTAAATATTTGGTTCCAAACTTCGTGCATTATTTAGTAGAATTAACTTTTGTTTGATTTAGAAGGGCCAAGGCTTTTTACTTAGTAATTTTAGCCATCTTTTCAATCGACGAACAAAACGTCTTGAACAAAAATTGTCGAGCTAGCGCGTTCACTGGCCATATTTGTCAGGCATGGTGCGTGATTGGCTGCTGGTTTCGCGCGAAAAATCTCTAAAAATAGCCTAACTGCGAATCTGATGGGCCGCGCGCAATGCTAGATGGAAACCTCTAGTTATAGACCTCTGGTATTATGGAGAACGTGAACACGCGATGGTTAATTTTCCTGTCTCTATCTGGACTTGATCTCACGAATTCAGCTCCTGAAAAGTTCAGCCACATTGGACAAATTGAACGGGTTGGAATAATCGCAATAGTTTATAGGAACGTTAAAATTCATTTTTTAAGGATTTCGTGCGCGAAAAAAAGCACACCGCTGACCAAAACGAAATTGATCGCTTTGCAAGTTGTGAGAACATGGTTTCTCGGTACCAGGCCCTGTCTCTATCCACCCCCCCCCCCCCCCCCTGGATTTTTGCTTTTGCTTACAACCTTCGCATGCAACATGTCGCAAATTAAAACGTACCCATAACTTGCTTACGATTGTCGCGGCGTAAATGGCACCAAGTCGTGTCGTAAGCATGCGACTCTCTTTGGCCATAACCTAAAAAAGCATGCGATGCAATATTACGTATATACTGACCTATCTTGTCGCCATAGTGATCGTCCTGCAAATAAATCGTCCTCACAATAATAATTGCTGCCGATAGGCAGCGATACTATTCCAGTTTGAAACGAGATTTCGGATTTCAGGGAGCCCGCAGTATCAAGGGCAGTGGACAGAAGACAATCACGCTCTGTAACGCGTCACGCAAAGGACATGCATGATGTAATCATTTCTATTTCGAGAACGAATCAGAGTTTCCCTTTTGATTGACAGATTAGCTGAAGTTTAGTCGAGCACGCGGTGCTAGTGAGTTTTCGTTTTTGTTGTTGACGCTCGGGTCGTGAACTAACCATGTAAAATCGTTTGTAATTAAACCGTTTGAATCGTCCGTTTGCCGTGGTTTTCCTGTACTACAGGCAGTATTCAGTATTCTTGCGCATGACATGTGTTTCATTTTGCGAAACGGAGGATCTGGGAACGAGCATTGAAATATAAAAGTAAACAAACTCCGATGCGAGGAAAACGGCAGGGGAAATGAAACGATACGTTATATTATTTTCTGTTTCGATTGCCATGTCGAAATATAAGTTTATTCGCTTGTGGAAGTATCCATCAGGGTCACGAACGTTTTAGCGACGTGTCAAGAAGAAAACAACCGTGTTTTTATGAGCTTATCGGCATTGTTTAATAAGTGGGCGCGTGTTTCCCGTTCAACAGTGGTCTTCTAAAAGCTAAAACAGTCGATAACATTTTTAGAAAGGAGACAGAATGTACCTAAATGCACTTAAAGATGGCGATATTCCAGATGCAGAGTCGCTGTCAGTGAACGATCTTCCAACCGTTGCTGGTCATATGATAATATCATGTCAATTTCTGCGAACAGGTTTCGAAACGTCAGCTTCTAGGAACTCGCTACGGCGGTTAATTTAACTCCGAGTTGATAATTAACATAATGTTTACATGTAGCCTGCTGCAAATTTATTAAGATCATTTATACTTCCCTAAAAAATGCTTTTATGAAGATAATTGGTTTTCAAACAGTCACTACATTTTCAAAATGGGCTCTCAAAGTTGAGCTCTTTTCGTGTTACGATCAGAGCTTGATGTGATGACATGGTACCATAAATCTCTTCGTTACCAACATTAAGCTTATAAAATTACGGCTTTTAATATGGCAGAAAGAAACTGCACTGATGTATCCGTCATTAAATGAAAACGAGAACGGGAGTTTTCGAGCGAATCAGTCATCTTTCATTTGGGCTTCAACCGATCGATAATTGCAACTGTAAAAATGTTTATTTCAGATAAACTTATTGTTTGTGATAAGTCAGAGTCAGACTTTATTTGAGTGTCAGTCGCTCTAGCGTGTGATAATGTAAAAAGCTTGTGGTAGCTTACAGGAGGTTGAGGCAAGCACTTCACTTCTCTTTGAGAATTTCTAGTAAATAACAATAATCATCATCAACACCGCCGATGTTGTCGTGAGCATCATAATCATAATCATAATAATAATCACGATCACAATAACAAACAATCATCATAATCATAATCATCATGATCATCATCATCATAATCATCATGATCATCATCATAATCATCATGATCATCATCATCATAATCATCATAATCATAATCACCTATCATCATCATCACAACTCACTATCATCATCATCATCACCAACATCAATGTTGTCGTCATCATAATCATAATCACCGTCCACAGCTTTGGCCTCAATACCATTATCATCATCATCATCATCATCATCATCATAATCATCGTCATTAACTTCATCATCATCATCGTCATCATAATCAATATCTTTCATCATCATTGTCATCATCGTCATCATCATCGTCATCATCATCATAATCATCATCTTCATCATAATAGTCCTGGTCTTCCAAATGTGGTCACTCATCGTTCCATAAATCCGGGAGAATTATCCCAATCGTCATCAAAATCATCTTCCTGATCATCAGCGTCATAGTCATTGTCATAGTCATCAGCGTCATAGTCATTGTCATAGTAATCAGCGTCATAGTCATTGTCATAGTCATCAGCGTCATATTTATTGTCATAGTAATCAGCATCATAGTCATTGTCATAGTAATCAGCATCATCATAGTCATTGTCATAGTCATCAGCGTCATAGAATGTCATAGTCATCGTCAGCGTCATGGTCATTGTCATCACCGAAGCCGTTCTCCATAATCGTCCAGATCATCACCCGAGCTCAATTGCAAAGTTGTTTGTAAAGTGCGCACAGACAAGCTAACAAAATCTATAAAGGATAAAAAGAGCGAATTAAATTAACTAGTTTCAGATAGTAAAGTTCGTACATTAGCTAAGATGATTACATGTTAGCCTTACCCTGGGAACCAGCTCTTGACCGAAACTGCAAAGCGCGAGACAAAACTCCTGGACAACAGGGTAGCCTTTTTGTACTACACTGTAAAAAATAACAAAACCAAACGAAGGGGAGGAATTTTGGCAAAAACGAACAATACTGCACACATTAACTAGTCCTGGGGTACTAGTATACGGGGCATAGTAGTCCATTCAACCGGCTGGTTATTTAATTCAGCCTTGTGTCCACTGGGTTGATAATATAAGAATGCATTGGGACGTAGGTTGGACTTGGGCTCAATATATCTACAGACGCTGCTCAAATATATCAAACATTGTACTTCAAATTATTTGAAAGAACAGTAGAAGTAAGAATAATTAAGTAATTTCTTTAGTTCTGACCTTCAACATTAACGTCGTTAACGTCGACCGGATTTGCAACTGGTTGCATAAAAAAATTCCAGTTTTTCCATCAAGAGAGGATCCTCTCTTGTTTCCATCCGTTTGTTGTACTTTGCTCCTCGATTGCGTCTAATTTCCCCTCGCTTTCATCTAGCTTTTCCATGATGCTTTCTTCTTTTTCCCTTCCATTCTTTGAGACGTTCTTGGTAGAGTTTCTCATTCTCGGGTTCCATGCACACAGTCTTTAGATGATCGATAGTGGCCTGATAACTCGACCCCCAAGTCTCACCAACGGGTCCTTGATATCATCCCAGTATTTACTGAATGTTGCGTCCATCGACAGATTGCTCGGTTGGCATGAGCGTCACACTTCGTTCCTATAGATCTTCAAACGAACAATCATCAGCCACATCTGTCGTGTCTGTTAGAGCTGGAGGACTGTTCCAGCCGGTTTCTGGAGGAAACAGATTGCAAATATTCCTAAGAAGGACATTAAGGAGGGTGATGTCAAAGTCTGCTGATGACACTGTAGGTGACATGAGTTTACTCCATTGTGTCGGGTTAGAGGACTCTCTTTTTCTTTAATTTCGTCAGTGTAGCATTCACCAGAGGACTTGTTTAAAAACTGTGTAGAGGCTTCCTGGTGGTCCTGGTGGATGTATTTCTGTCAAATTTATCTTTTAATACTTGTGACCCAACATCCACCAATAGGCGGCACAACCGAGCGTAATTGGTTGTCTCTTTAGTGGAAGTAAATGTTGACGCCATAACGGGCAGCCAATGAAATCCTACAACAATCATTATAAAAAAAATCATATCATTAGTCTATGAAATGTGAGTTTTTGTTTTGGATTTCTGTTCTTTTACTCAGTGTGTTGCTCGACACAGACAACGGAAAGTAAATCTTATGATGTGTGTTTGGAGCTAGCCGAGTTCGTTTTTTATTCAGAATGATGGGGAAAAAATCCTTATAAACATCGCCTTATCGCAGCCTCAACATTCAGTGTATTAAATATGTGGTTATTGTTCATCGTGGTTTGGTGATATAGATGAACGTTTAATCGTTTGTCTCACGATGGAGCGTCACTTTCAGGTGTTGGATCGCGACGTTTCGACTGGGCTAGGCTTCATCAGGCGCGATGACTGGGTGCATTTCGATCTTTCATTATTATTCGGACTGGATGTTGAATTTTAAACAATCAAAATATATTTAATAGCATTTTGTAACATTATTTAACATTTCACAAAAAAGCGATTATTCGTTCTTCCAAAGAGACAATCCGAGACATGTTTTTAGTACTATGAGTCCAAGAATTCAGCGTTTTTTATTTTCAAGAACTGATAAGTGACAAGCGGACCCCAACAATACCAAAATGTTTGGGCTACAGGCACAGGTTGAGTTCTCAGTTGGGAAGAGCCCTTGTTCCAACAACAAAATATACAATACGAAATGTCTCCTTCATTATACGGTCAGCGCGTGTACCTCTAAAACATAACGCAAACAAAACACCACACAAGCGTTGTTCAACGAGAAAAGATTTGTGTGACAATTACAAAATAACGTTAGTGCGAGAAGCTATAAGTTTAATACTGGCAGGAATCAATGTCAGTTATAGCGATATTCATTGCAACATCTTAATGTTATTAATAATTAAGTCCGTCGCACATCAACAAAAAAAAACGTTTTAAAGGAAAACATTGATGGTGGCTAGCTAGTGCCGACCCGCTGAGGACGGTCTGAGATCTTATTTTGTTTGTATATACAGTATTGCAGTAGTCAAGTGCCTAATCATTAGACTGCGAGTTCACAGCTTCTCTATTTTCTCGAAGCCAACAATATACTTTCCGGGAAGTTTAAATTGTCACTGTTTAAACTTGTTAAATGTGTATATTTCCGCTCTAATTGCTTAAAACATTAGCAATATTTTACAGACACAAAGGCCGTTTTCAATTACTAAAGAACTTTGCATAGATAATCTAAAATATATTGCATTAACGGGAAGGAAATACTAAACAAAAATTCCTTTCCTTACTTGCTTATCCCAGATGTTTTAGCCAAGAATCTTATTAAAGCACAGAAGGGATTTATTGCAGGGGTATTAAATGCGGGTATCAAATGGCTAAACCAGAAATCGAAAGCGGAAGTAATAGATCCTTTTGCACAAAGGTCTCATACATCGTAGTAAACGCGACCAAATGCAGTGTCCAAGAACTCCAAAAACATATAAATGAAAGGTCGTTTTTTTTAATGTTTCGATTCTGTTCGAATTGCTAGCTCAGTAACAAATCATTATCAGGTACTCAACTGATCCGCAGACGGAATTGAAGGACGCCTCCGATACATGATCCACAGGACTGCGTTAACGTTTGATTCTGAGCGCAGAATTCACTATCAAATGATTCAAAACGTATTATTATCAAATAAGTAAAGTAAGCAACAAACCTGCAAATAAACCTGCATAAACTTGAAAATATTCCCCGCTGTACAGCGTAAGATCGCCTAACTCCCTTCTCCTTCCAGGCGTCTGAATCACATGACCTAAAGGGAATTTATGTCATGTAAACATAACGAAAAAATGTTCCTTGCTAGCAGAGTGAAATATAAGGTAACGCAAAGTAAAAGGTAAACTTAAAAGGAGATTCTGCTAGCAGGGAAAACGAAATGTCAAAATAAAAAAGTTCGAAGGCTTGTTGTGTTCGTACCCTGTAACATAGTTCTTACCTATGTATTTTACATTATTCTAACAAATGGCATTGTCTTGGGCTGCATAGAGATGTTACCAAAAGAAAATTCGAACATATGTCAATCAAGCCGTTGCCTAAGAATGACGTCAACCTAAACTTAATTGTTTCAGTTCGGGCAGTTGGGAAAAGTTTTTCAAGCTCGCAGCGCCAGAGCTGTACGCATGAGCCTGTTAAACGCAGCTCAGGCGGATTTTTGGTCTGATGAGATTTTGGTACCTTTTAGGCGCTCTTCAAAATTTCCGACTATCACCCCCGCCACGTTATATGGATTTCCCCCCCCCCCCCCCCCCCCCCCCCCCCCCGGGGGGGCATAATAGCAATTTATACTACTCACTTGAATATCTTGGCGACCTGTAACCACACAAACACTGGATGATATAACTGCCTGTGAGAAGACTAAGAATAGACAAACTTCGGAAATAGGTTTCATCAGAGGGGGGGGGGGGGGGGGGGGGGGAGAGTCAGCGCCTTGATCTTGCCGTTTTTCCGCTATACATGATCGCAACAAATAAAGAAATCTGTCAATCATTCGAGAAACGTACCTCTACGGGAGTTTGTTGTAGAATTTTCATCCATGGTGTCCCACAATGACCAAAGTTCAGTTAAACAGCGACCGAATCGTTTCCGATAGATGTTTGAACGTGAAATCGCCAAAATATTTCTGAACGAACACAAACGCCCACGTCATGTACGCATCGTCCGCCCAGTTTATTTGAAACAAACCAAGTACTTAGTCTCGCTCGGCCAAATTTCTTAAATTTGCCAATCATGTATACTAGGTCCAGGCCTCGCTGCTTTCGCTTCGTCCCCACTATCCGAGAGCCTGGAACAGGCTAGCTTTTCGCTTTCCGGCGTGGCGCCCGAAAAAAGAGGGTGGGGTGAGAAACTTTCATGCGATTAGCTGTTTGGTAATTTCTTCCCCCCGTGCAAATATGACGAATTCTGTTGGATGCATTTTGATGTGAACACCAGAATTCTCTACGCCGCATGACATAAAAACTAAATTTCTAGAGGCCCGGGCAACTCAAAGCATGGATAACAACCTCGCAGCACTGAAATGAAACGAAAACAATCCATACTTATCCATACCAAAAAGTTGTTCTCTCGCATGAAGATTGGCATGAACAGTAGTTTTGTCTCGCGCTGTTTTTTTTTTTAAATAACTCATACTTGTATGTGCATGTCCCCTCCTCCCAATCTCGTTCCGAGTATTCGTTACCCTCTACCGCTGGACAAGGGTAACGAGTCGAAGACTCTGGGAACGAGATTGACCTCCTCCTGCGGAACAGCTGGTCGCATGCGCATACAAGTTTTCCTCTACCGTCTTCTGCGGTCAAGGTACTGGATTCAATGATGGGAGTCGAACAGATCCAGAGGCTTATCTAGTGATCCAGGGGGAGGGGATGCGAATGACTTGGGGTCATACGAGGTGGGCTGGGAATAAACTTTAGCGAAAGACTCTATAATAACAGCAACTTTATTTAAGTGTCATGTTATTCTAGCACCTTTTCAGGGGGCACATTAAACTGAAGTAACTGATGTCGGTTAGTTACAAATCATCTGGGCTCAGTTGTTCGAAAGCCAATTAGCGCTAATCCAGGATTAAAAGTTAATCAAGCTTTTAATTTATCTGTATAAAGAGTATTTTCACTGCTAATGTTTTGTAGAGTTTGGGATTACTCAAAGTCAAAACTAAAGGACAAACATATAAGCAGAAAACTTCACTTAAAAGTTACAAAACTGAAATCAATATTCATACTAATCCGGGGATTAGTTTAATCGTCCTTTAAATGAACAAACCGGCCCTGTATTCTAAAAAAATATAGGCTAAAATATTCTAAACTTACACAAATCTAAAAAATCTAAATTATAAAATTATGCTCAAAAATTGTAACGCCTAGCCAGTATTATGTTAAAAAAAGCAGGTCCTCTAAATTCGTCTCTCTTCTACGATTTCTGAGTAAATTAATAGAGATAGACTGTTTTAACCACGTATTGAATTTAGACCACAGATAGGGCCTATTAAAATAGTGTGTCTATCACAATACACGGCTCATAGGGCTTATTCCTCTACACACTCCAATTTTCTTGTGTCTAATGAGCAGCAGAAATTCCAAGCCCACGTGACAGTAAGTCAGCAATGGTAAGGTGGTTGATTTGGCTGTTGATTTGTAGATTTGAATTAAGTTTTGCTGATGGGTATCAAATGGTGTAATCGTAGTAATACTTCTACTTACTTTGTCCTCTTACAGACTTAAAAATAAAATAAAATAAATGACTTTATGTAAAGTGTCAGTGGATTTAGCACAACTGTGCTGATTGGGACACTGTAAATCAACAAATAAATGTTATAATATAACATAAACGTTTTACAAATCCCAAACGGTGGGAGGCTGTCCAGTTGGCTTTTTACACACCGTGGAGGAGGAGTTGAACTCGGACTACCGAGACCAAATCCAGCTAGTGGCAGGGTGGAGGATTTGGCTTCATAGATTAGAACCAATGACCTCCAGATTTCAAATCCAGCGCCTTAAACCACTAGGCCTCGCCGCCTCCACGATATGAATTTTGAAATTCACTCTGGTAATCAACTTTTTCCCTTCCGGTGATAGAAAGTATCACTATAAACCTTCGAATCATTTCTCCTCCTTGTTTCGTCTGTCTATTTGCAGACTCCGCCTTCAAGTTTCAATAGTGATGCCTGTTATGGAGACTATCTTGTTATAAACATTTTGTACAATGAGCACAGTTTTGGCGACCACATGTTTTAGCCCAAACGTATCGCCAGCGTTTTAACACAAACCGCACACAAAGGTTCGTGGATGTGACTGTATTCTACGATGGCAACACGATGAGCACTGTGCTAGCATTATGCTCAGTGAGTCTCAGTGATCGTATTTTTGTGACTCTCATGTAGCACCGTATTTACTCAAATAAACATATCTCGTTTAACAACCCAGTATGGAGCAGTCAAAAGACGAATACAGTAAATGCCTTGAGACGTTACACATGTAGTAAGGGAGAGTTTGTTCAGAATATCCAGATGTATAAAGGATACATCGATTTCTGCGTGCCTTGATAAGCTTTTTGTTTTAGTTTTTGAAATAAACGCCTCCTCCGAGGACCTTGATTGTCGGGGCGCTTATTTGAGTAAATACGGTAACACTAATTTGTGTTGGCTAACCGGTAATTTTTAGTGATATGCAACGCAAAACAGCTATTCATGATACATCTAAGTAGATAAACATTTTAAAACCTTGATTTACGAATAGTGCAAAGCTGTCTGGTTCTAGCTACGGTACATTAATTCTTAGGTTTTCAGTTCCTTGAGTTAAATCATCACAGTGCTACAAGTCCTCACTCATGTCTTCAGTCAAAGGAGCTTGCTCCAAATAGATTGCCACTAAAAGCAAACAAGGATAAGGAAGGAATATTTAGACTGTGTTTGTAAAAATATGTTTAACACATATATCGACCACATTCTTTTTTCATGTTCTACAGTGCCAGTACCATAAAACTGACGTCATAAACTGTTCAAAAGTCAAGTGGAACCACGAGCGAAGGGAGTGGTTTCATTGCAAAGGTTTGTCGTCATTTCTATGGTTTATTCGACAATTAGACTAGGAGCTCTAGTTTTCTATGAGTGAATAAAAGTCAACGAGGAACAGTTATTGTTCTTGGAGGTTTTTTTCGCTTAAAAAACGAATTCAGTAACCCCACGTCTTGCGGTGTTTTTGGTTTCGTTCTCTTGAAGAAACAGAGAATTGTCTTCATCGGAGACAAGCACAAACTTTGACGCCGCTAGCACTTCGCTTTTTCATTCACAAAACTGCAACGCAATCGCTCGCGTCAAAGTGGCCACTGACGTCAGCTAACATAAAACAAGCAATCTGATTGGTCTATAAATGATTTATAACAGTTATTTGATTGGACAATGCAACCCGTGAAGTGATATCATGTCACTTCACAGCTATAAATTTTTCTCACGGCCTTATCACACTGATGTCAACCCTTACAATGTAATAAAACTATTTATTGCATATTACGTGTGGATATCAGTGTGATAAAGCCGTAATAAAATCCATACCATCAGTGAAGTGATACGATATCCATTTCACTCGTGAATGATACGATATCACTTCACCGGTTGTATAGCCGAAGATCATCCGAAGCCTTCTGAAGACTGTCGAACATCACCCGAGCTATTCCGAAGATTGCCGAAACTTAACTGAAGACACCCGAAGATTTCCGAAGACGTCCGAAGATTACGAAGGATCATCCGAGGTATTCCGAAGATTTCCGAGGCTTGACCGAAGGCTTCCAAAGATTACAGAGTTATCGCAAAGGTTGCATGATAGCATAAATAATTAAAAATCATATTATACTTCAGTTGTGCTTTACATGTTGTTATTTCCGCCTCAAATAACGGTAATAAACAAATTATGACATGGTAAGAACTCGATATCGTTTTTATTCACGAGTTTGTAATGCCATATCGCGAACGAGCGAGTCTTCTAGCGAGTGAGCGATATGGCATTAAAAACGAGCATTTTAATGTTATATCTCACTCGCTCGAAGCCGTGACTCGCTCGTTCGCGATATGGCATTAAAAACTCGTGAATAAAAACGATATCAATCTATATTAGTAACACTGTAAAGAATTACAGTAAAAAGTCTACAATCTTAGATATTTATAAGCCAGAGTCAAGAACAAGTTTGCCATTAAAGACAACGCGACCGCGATTGGTCTATCAGCGAAGAACTAAAAAGAACCAATCAGATGTGCGGATTGGCCAATAGAACATGGTACGACAGGTGTCACTCTATTAAAATAGCGTAGATCATGGAAAAGTGTGGTAGATTTGTTGTGTTTACAATATAATAAACACCAGAGGTATATAACTAGTTTAGGGTAAGTTCACTTCAAAACTGGTCAGGCGTGATTTTTCCTGTTTGAATTGCGTTGATTATTTCACCCCAAAACGTCAAAATTGACCGGTGTCCAAAACGCGTGATATTTTCCTACAGCAGAAAAGAGTTTTCAAAAATGCCTTGCGTTGCGTTACAGGTTTTTTATTACGCTATTTTCATATCCTATACTCTCATCGATCGATCACTGATGAGCGCGCGAGGATGCTGACAGTATTGTAAAAATATAATGTTGTGATGATTCCTTACAGGTAGGGTTGATTGATACTTAGACGGTACGATTTTTGAGTTACTTGCAACATGGAAAGAAATGATGGTATAATGTATGCAACATGTCAAACCACACCTAAACTTGCTTAAATATTGTCGCGGCTTCGCCCAAGTAGTGTCATAAGCATGCTTCTCTCTTGGGCCATGACCTAAAGGAAAGCACTTCCACGCATGCGATGAAATATTACGTACCTGTCACCATAGTGCTCTTCCTATAAAATATCGTCATCATAGGTATCATCACCATAGTCCTGCTCTTCATAAATGTGATCCTCACCGTTGTCATAATCCTCATAATTTGCGCCACAGTCCTGCTCTTCATAAATGTGGTCCCCATCGTTTTCTTCGTCATTGGCGCCATAGTCCTGCTCTTCATAAATCTGGTCCCCATCGTTTTCTTCATCATTTGCGCCACAGTCCTGCTCTTCATAAATGTGGTTCCCATCGTTTTCTTCGTCATTGGCGCCATAGTCCTGCTCTTCATAAATCTGGTCCCATCGTTTTCTTCATCATTGGCGCCATAGTCCTGCTCTTCATAAATCTGGTCCCCATCGTTTCTTCATCATTGGCGCCATAGTCCTGCTCTTCATAAATCTGGTCCCCATCGTTTTCTTCATAATTGGCGCCATAGTCCTGCTCTTCATAAATCTGGTCCCCATCGTTTTCTTCATCATTGGCGCCATAGTCTGCTCTTCATAAATCTGCGTCCTCATCGTTTTCTTCATCATTGGCGCCATAGTCCTGCTCATTGTCATAACAGTCGTCGTTATCATCGTTATAGTCCCAAAAATTATCGCGATCGTCATCAAAGTCATCTCCTGGTCATCAGCGCCATAGTCGCCATAGTCATCACCAAAGTCGTTCTCGTCACGAGCAGATAAGCATTCGCTACTACCTTGACTGGAAGCGGCTTCCCTTTTACATCCTGTAGAAGCAAAACGTAAAACCGAGCTATTAATCATCTAGAGCCTGAAGGCAGAATTAATTTCATAGCAACCATAACAGTTTAGTTTTTTCGTCCGTTCTTTAAAAAGCATTGAACGAATGAAAAAGGTACTCACATGATAATCGGTGGTGATGGTGAAAACGTCGAGTTATTTTGCAGGCTTTTGATACACTGTTGATTTCCTTATCACCCATGTGAACGCTTGCGAGGTCCAGACGCTTTAGCTTTGGGATTTTAGACAGATGCTTGACGTGCACACACTCCCCGGCCAAGTGGATTGGCCCGAGAGAAAGAAACCAAAGATTTGGAAGGTTCTTAAGTGAACTTGCCAGTGCTGTGACTTCGTGATCACCCATCTTTACGTCAGTCATGTTAAGTACAGCCAGGCAAGGTGCACTGTCAAGGTGCTCTGCTATCACGATGACGGCACTTCCGAGCGGGTTGTGTGATACATCGAGCACTTCTAGCTTTGAGAGACTTCGTAAGTAGGTAAAAAGGGCCGTTGCACTTTCTTCATCCATTTGTGTTTCACTCAGTTCCAAATGAGTGAGAAGAGGAACGCTGTCTAAGTTATCTGCCAACACCGCAATTGAAGGTCCCAGATTGTTCCGATTGACAGACAGTACTTTCAACTGAGGAACATGACACAAGGCATGGCAAGGTCCGAGAATGCTTGTTCCTCCATGCTAACACCGGACAACTCCAAAGTGTCAACTGCTGCACGTGTTGAAGATTCTCCGCCAAGAGGCGAACACTACTACCCAACGGGTTTTCTGATAGAAATAGTTCTTGCAAGTTACTAGCTTGATGAAGGGCTCCTGTTACAACGGCTAGTGATTGCGCTGTTAAGATTATTTTGTGAAGTCTCAAGCGTGAAGACATTCTGTGATGTTCATTCCTTCCACCAAACGCTCTGTCTCTTGCGGTTGAGAGGACTCCTGCGAACAGTGTATACTGATCTTGTGTGCCGACCAACAAGGGGCATCACTTTAGAAATAACACCAACATCTTCATCGTCCATTTCGTCAAGTCAATCTTCTTTGCCAATGAAAAGCAATGTTGCCAAGTTTGCCAATTCGTCTCGGGAGCGATTTCATCACCTTGTAGATGATCAGGAGAGGTCTGAGGAGGAACGTTTGTCGGTTGTAATGTGAGCTCATTCAGTGTGTCGACATCAATATTGGCAACCTGAGAGAAGTGAAGGTACATTGATCTCCCTCCCTTTCAAAAACAAAGAGGTCAATACTTCAAATTCGGACTGCTTTTTTACGAAATCTGAAGCCTTTCGTTTCTCCTGACGCAGTTACGATTACCGCATTGAGATCTTCCATGATCGAAGCAATGCAATCGCGTGCTTTCTTTGAAGGACGCCGGCGAAAATCGAACAGTACGTAGTTTGGCAGGACTTTGGATTTAACAACATGGTCGTCGGCTACAAGATGCAGGCATTTTGTCTGGCACTACTAAAACGCCGCTGACTGAATTCAACAGCAATGGGTAGACATCTGCCTTTGCCGACGCTGGTGTTTCAATGAAGAATTTCAATTAATTCCAGCAACTTCTTCTCATCTTCGGGCCAATCTTCTAAAAAACGGGGTCTCGCTAATGTGGTGCTCGGAAGGACTGTGTTTCTTCTTTAATGATTCAAGATGTTGTAAGACTGCACTTGAACCTTCAACAGACCATCCAGAGACGAATTTAGGACCTCTACCATGGCTTCAACCTTTTCAGTCGAATTCAATGGCAGGCATCATGAAAGGTTGTCCTTGGCGTTGGGGATTAGCTTGTGGATGATAAACCAAGCTGCCAGGAACTCTTGAATGGATTTGTGTAGGAACGTAACGACCTTCTTGGGCCTTGCACTAAAGATCTTTACAATCTGAATAACGCCAACACGAATCAATTTGCTACTCAAAAGTTCATGTGGAAGGTGTTCCAAATCAAACTCGAGTGAGTTTTCAACAGAGCTCTGAATGCCAGTTCTCCTACTTGTGCAAGATCAGCATTGTAGCTCTCGATGCTGTTAACTGTTCCATCGTCGTCTTTGCGGCCATGTGATTACACAGTGCTTGAATGAAGTCACTGTAAAGGAACACCCTCGACTCTGGTAGCCCTTCGCGATCTCTCTCCTTCCAGACTAAAACAGCATTAGTAGCAGAAGGGGTATTTCCGCAATCTCCTCCAGTTTATGTTTCTTAATGTAATCAAGAAACATCTCACCCTCTTGCTTATCATCCAGAAACTTCATTGAAAACTCTCTGATTTGGGTTGAGTCAAATCCTTTGATCTGAAACTGCTCGTGGCTAAATCGCATTACTTCATCTTGTTTTATCGGTCGTGTTGTCAAAATCACAACGCACTCCCTCAGCTCACTACCAGTCCAGATGTCAAAAACGGGTGACGACGTTCCTGTACTGTACTCGTCAAAACCATCCAAAACCAGCAAAACCTTATCTTTGTGCTGAAGAATATAACTATGGAGACTGTCGATCAGTCTTGGTCATCAGCAGAAACAGGGTTGCGTCTATTAACATATCACGGAAGTTTCACTGCCGCAGACATTTCGCAACTGGATCATAAGCAGCAGGTCAAACTTCTTTAGGTTTTCCTTTATGCCTCTTGCCCAGTCGATGGCAATTTTCTGTGCAAAGGTGACTTTCCTATTCCTGGTCTACCGTAGACGAGAATTCTGTTTGAATCGGGGTTGCTTTCCAGCCCTTTCAAAATGTCGGAATAATCAGCGAGTTTTTCTTGCTTTGTTCCACGGGGCTTCTTGTCATCCCTAACCCAATATAACTGCGTGTAAATTTCATCGATGTGTACGGTGTTGTCGGGTCCCACGGAGTGATTTTAACCTGGCTTAAGTTGTTGTAGAGTGCGCATAGACGATCTGAAAAATCTATAAAATGACAAAAGCGCCAAATAAAAACTAGTGTGCGGTATAACATTCGCTTACCCTAAGTACCAGCCCTTGACTGAATTCAAAATTTGCGCGACAAAAACACTTGAAGAACCCGCGGGGTTGTCATTTGCACAACCATGAAACAAACAAACCAAAAAAAAACGGAGGGGGAATAGGCCATTTCCGAGTTGACTCTTGCCTCTGTTTCAAAACGAGTCTGGTGCACAACCCTTCCTATGGAAATGAGTTTGATTTGCAAGACAATAAACGTGCAGGTAAAACTAATTTCCATATGAAAGGTTGTGCAAACAGAGGCAAAATGCAACTTGGAAATGGCCTATTGAGCAAAAACAACAAAGTACTAGTGTAGGGTTTATTCCATTCAACCTTGTGTCCTCTGGTGATAATTCTTAGGTTGGACTTAGTCTCAAGTGAGTATCTTAACCCTATCCTGCCTTGGGGGGGGGGGGGGGGGGTGCAGAAAGTGTCCGCGCTGACTTCAAATTTATCGTACTTAAAGAGCATTCAAGCAATCAAGCCAAACTTATGACTTTTCCTAAAAATTATCTGGGAACATTTGGTGCGTCAATATTTTGATCACGTGACTTGATGTTTCCATGGCAACGAAGTTTTGACAGGCCGTTTTAGCCAAATTGGTATTTTCAGGTTAATTTTCAGTTTTCATGAGATTTCCGCTTTCTACGAACAGTTTCCTCCAAAATATTTGCAATTGTTGCATCCTTATATTGTTTTTCGATGTTTTCAAATCAAATTTGGTGATTTTCTGATATTTCTGAACAATGAAAAATCCAAGATGGCGGATCCAAGATGGCGGACATATTTAAAGTGTGACGTTATTTTGGCATGATATGATATCACAATTGATTCGTGATTGTCACTAAAAAAAACATGTTTGAATGCTTTATACACCACATAAGTTTCATTTTCATAGCACAAATAACCTTCGAGATACACTCGTTTTACCCCAAATTGTTGTTTTTTTTAGCTTAATTTTTGTTTTCATAAAATTTTTTGCTTTTTACGATGAAATCTTTCCAAAATCTTTGCCGTTTTAGCATCTTTATATTTTTCTTGATTTTTTCAAAACAAATTTGGAGATTTTCTGACATTTCTGAACAATTTAGAATCCAAGATTTAGGATCCAAGATGGCGGATTTTGTTTAACGTATGACGTCATTATGGCGTGCATGACGTCATAATTGACACGTGACTGCCACTAAAATAAAGATTTTCAGGATGCTTTACATACCATGCAAGTTCATTTTCATAGCGTTAATACTTTTCGAGATACATAGGGGGGGGGGGGGGGGGGGCACTATCAGCCCCCCCCCCCCCCAGCTCAGGAACGAAAAAAAGCCCAGGGAATAGGGTTAACTATAGACGCTGCTCAAATATATCAAACGTGGTGCTTCTTGAAAATTATTTGAAAGAACAGTAGAAGAGAATCACATCATTACTAATTTCTTTAATTCTGACCTTCAACATTAACGTCGTAAACTTTGACTGGATGTGCAACTGGTTGCATCAAAAAATCCAGTTTCCATCCATCGTTTGTACGTTGCTCTTCATTGCATCTACTTTTCCCTCGATTACTTCCAGCTTTTCCATGACGTATTCTTCATTTTCCTTCCATTCTTTGAGACGCTCTTGGTAGAACTGCTCCATCTCAGGGTCCATGCACACAGTCTTTAGATCATCGACAGTGGCCTGATAACTCGACCCCCCAAGTCTCACCACAGGTCCTTGATATCATCCCAGTTTCTACTGAATGTTACGTCATCAACAGATGCTCGGTTGGCATGAGCGTACACTTCGTTCCTATGGATCTTCAAACGAAACAATATCAGCCACATCTGTCGTGTCTGTTGCAGCTGGTGGACTGTTTCCAGCCGGTTGCTGGAGGAGACAGATTGCAAATATTCCTAAGAAGGACAACAAGGAGAGTGATGTCAAAATCTGCTGATGGACACTGTTGGTGACATAGTTTACTCCATTGTGTCGGGTAGAGGAGACTCTCTTTTTCTTTAATTTCGTCAGTGTAGCATTCACCAAGAGGACTTGTTAAAACTGTGTAGAGGCTTCCTGGTGGTCCTGGTGGATGTATTCTGTCAAATTTATCTTTTAATACTTGTGACCCAACATCCACCAATAGGCGGCACAACCAAGCGTAATTGGTTGTCTCTTTAGTGGAAGTAAATGTTGACGCCATAACGGGCAGCAATGAAATCCTACAACAATCATTATAAAAAAAATCATATCATTAGTCTATGAAATGTGACTTTTGTTTTGGATTTCTGTTCTTTTACTCAGTGTGTTGCTCGACACAGACAACGGAAAGTAAATCTTATGATGTTTGTTTGGAGCTAGCCGAGTTCGTTTTTTATTCAGAATGATGGGGAAAAAATCCTTATAAACATGCCTTATCGCAGCTCAACATTCAGTGTATTAAATATGTGGTTATTGTTCATCGTGGTTTGGTAGATATAGATGAACGTTTAATCGTTTGTCTCACGATGGAGGTCACTTTGAGGTGTTGATCGCGACGTTTCGACTGCTAGTCTTCATCAGGCGATGACTGGTGCATTTCGATCCTCATTATTATTCGGACTGGATGTTGAATTTTTAACAATCAAAATATATTTAATAGCATTTGTAACATTATTTAACATGTCACAAAAAAAGCGATTATTCGTTCTTCCAAAGAGACAATTCAGCGTGTTTATTTTCAAGAACTGATAAGTGACAAGCGGACCCCAACAATACCAAAATGTTTGCTACAGGCACAGTTGAGTTCTCAGTTCGAAGAGCCCTTGTTCCAACAACAAAATATACAATACGAAATGTCTCCTTCATTTATACGGTCAGCGCGTGTACTCTAACCATAACGCAAAACAAAACACCACACAAGCGTTGTTCAACGAGAAAGATTGTGTGACATTACAAAAATAACGTTAGTGCGAGAAGCTATAAGTTTAATACTGGCAGGAATCAATGTCAGTATAGCGATATTCATTGCAACATCTTAATGTTATTAATAATTAAGTCCGTGTTCGCACATCAACAAAAAAAACGTTTTAAAGAAACATTGAGGTGGCTAGCTAGTGCGACCCGCTGAGACGGTCTGAGATCTTATTTTGTTTGTATTATACAGTATTGCAGTAGTCAAGTGCTAATCATTAGACTGCGAGTTCACAGCTTCTCTATTTTCTCGAAGCCAACAATATACTTTCCGGGAAGTTTAAATTGTCACTGTTTAAACTTGTTAAATGTGTTATATTCCGCTCTAATTGCTTAAAACATTAGCATATTTTACAGACACAAAGGCCGTTTTCCAATTACTAAAGAACTTGCATAGATAATCTAAAAATATATTGCATTAACGGGAAGGAAATACTAAACAAAAATTCCTTTCCTTACTTGCTTATCCCAGATGTTTAGCCAAGAACTTATTAAAGCACAGAAGGGATTTTATTGCAGGGGTATTAAATGCGGGTATCAAATGGCTAAACAAGAAATCGAAAGCGGAAGTAATTGATACTTTTGCACAAGGTCTTCATACATCGTAGTAAACGCGACCAAATGCAGTGTCAAGAACTCCAAAACATATAAACGAAAAGCTTTTTCTTTTCTGTTTCGATTCTGTTCGAAATTGCTAGCTCAGTAACAAATCATATCGGTACTGATTCCGCAGATCCGGAATTGAGACGCCTCCGATACATGATCCACTTGGACTGCGTTTTAATGTTTGATTCTGAGCGAAATAGGCATCCGTGCTAGAATTAAATATCAAAGTATTCAAACGTATTATTATCAAATAAGTAAGTAAGCAACAAACCTGCAATAAACCTGCATAAACATTGAAATATTCCCCGCAGTACGGCGTAAGATCGCTAACCCCCTTCTTCTTCCATGTCGTCTGAATCACATGACCTAAAGGGATTTATGTCATGTAACATAACGAATGTTCCCTGCTAGAAGAGTAAAATATAAGGTAACGCAAAGTAAAAGGTAACGTAAAAGGAGACTCTGCTAGCAGGGAAACGAAATGTCAAAATAAATAAGTTCGAAGGCTTGTTGGTGTTCGTCTCCTGTAACATAGTTCTTACCTCTGTATTTTACATTATTCTAACAAATGGCATTGTCTTGGGCTGCATAGAGATGTTACAAAAAAAAAATCGACATATGTCAATCAAGCCGTTGCTAAGAATGACGTCAACCTAAACTAAATTGTTTCAGTTCGGGAAAGTTTTTCAAGCTCGCAGCGCAGAGCTGTACGCGTGTAGCCTGCAAACGCAGCTCAGGCGGATTTTGGTCTGATGAGATTTTGGTACCTTTTAGGCGCTCTTTTCAAAATTTCCGACGATCACCCCCGCCACGTTTAACTGCCTGTGAGAATACTAAGAATAGACCAAACTTCGGAAATAGGTTTCATGAATAGGTTATGTCCGAGTTCCTGTTGACCTCTGTTTCCAAACGAGTTTTCGTGCAAAACCTTTCACATGAAAAATAATTCACTCGAATCGAATGTTTCTTTTCATGTCATGTACATCAAATACATCTCCATTTGAACGGTTTCGTACCTGGAATCGTGTTCAAAGAGAGGCAAAATTGACTATTATATATTCGTATTCTTTCCGATCACCCGCCACCTTGAGTTTAGAGAAGCTGAATTTCGACAGGCAAGGTCCGCGATAAATGAGTAGCACTCGTATTGGTAGCTCAGGAAATTATAGCTCAACTGCTGGGCTTCATGTCCAGCACCAGTGTCAATATATTTTTTTCATATTGAAAGCCAAATATATTGTTATTTTTTTTTTTTTTTTCATTTTCCGGGAAAACTTGCTTGTAATAACTGCCTCCTACCGTCTTGAAGTGAATCTTGATTTTTTAACAATGGAGCGCTGTGAATGTCAAAATGACCGTAGTTATTTCGACAGGATCACAAATCTTGCTCCTCCACCGGGTTTGAATAAGGACTCATTTTCCCGCACGCCTCAAGTTTATAATGAGAAGAAAAAGTAATGATATCGATCAGAAAGCACCAATCAGATCAATTTCGAGTTTGCCAATAGTGGGGTCAATAGTCAACCATTAGTTGCCCAGTCCCTCGATCACTCCTCTCGCTTTTCGCTTCCGTGGCGCTGAAAAAGAGGTGGGGTGAGAAACTTGCATGCGATTAGCTGTTTGGTAATTTCTTCCCCGCTGCAAATATGAGGAATTATGCTGATACATTTTGATGTGAACACCAGATTCGCTACGCCACATGACATAAAACTCGGGGAAAAAAAAACTACAGTGCCCCAAATATATTAATTTACTTAAATTTTCTAGAGGCCGTCAACTCAAAGCATAGATAACAACCTCGCAGCACTAAAATGAAACGAAAAAAATCCAACTTATCCTCTCTTGATCCCCCATACCAAAAAGATGTTCTCTCGCATTGAAAAGTAGTTTTGTCTCGCATTGTTTTGTATATAACCCATACTTGTATGCGCATGCGCATGCTCCCTTCCCCTAATCTCGTTCCCAGTTGTCCTCGTTACCCTTGTTCGACGCTGGACAAGGGTAACGAGGACTCTGAGAACGAGATTGACCTCCTCCTGGTTTCAGGCGAACAGGGAGCATGCACATACAAGTTTTCCTCTACCGTCTTCTGCGGTCAAGGTACTGAACTCAATGACGGGAGTCGAACAGATCCAGAGGATTCTGTTAAACCATAGTTAATAGAGGGAAATGGTTATGAAGCCGGGCAAACCCAAAGGAGCAAACACAGAGGGCCAAGATTTATGTTGGAAGGTCCATGACCGTGCACATCTTTTGTTTTGCGCTCATACACTATGCATGAATTACGTAATCGCGACGTTTCTATTGGTTAGTTGCTTGAACACACGTGACCACCAATTGTATTTTGTCAGGTTTTGGCACGGTCAACCCCAAAATAGCAAACAAAAACATATAACAAAGAACTTTGCCGGGCTTCTTAATCATTTCCCTCTATTAACTATGGTTAAACATGCCTTAAAAAAGCTTATCTGGGGGTACGAGTTGAGGAGTGGGGGAGGCGGGGAATAAACTTTAGCGAAATACTATAATAACAGTGTGTCATGTTAATCTAGCACCTTTTCAGGGGACACATTAAACTGGCTGAAGTAACTCATTAGTTAGTTACAAATCATCTGGCCCAGTTGTTAATTCCAATTAACGCTAATCCAGTGAATTAAAGTTAATCGAGGTTCTAATTTCTCTTGTATAAAGAGTATTTTTCACTGCTAATGTTTTGTAGAGTTTGGGGTTACTCAAAGTCAAAACCGAAAGAAAAAAATATCAACAGAAAACCTCACTGAAAAGTTGCAAAACTGAAATCAATATCCATGCTAGTCCGGGATTAGCTTAATCGTCCTTTGAACAACCGGGCCCTGTATTCTAAAAATATATATATATATTCTAAACTTACACAAATCTAAAAAATTGTAACGCCTAGCCAGTACTATGTAAAAAAAAACAGGTCCTCTAGATTCGCCTCTCTTCTACGATTTCTGAATAAATTTATAGACAGATTGTTTTAACCACGTATTGAATTTAGACCACAGATAGGGCTTAAATAGTGTTTCAATCACAATAAACGGCTCATATGGCTTATTCCTCTACACACTCCAATTTTCTAGTGTCTGATGAGCAGCAGAATTTCCAAGCCGTGACAGTTAACAATTATTCGCCGAAGGCTCGTGAATATTGGTGATTATAATCCATCAAATATTTTTCTCGCGCGCGATTGGTCTAAACACGTCACGTGACGCAGCCAAAACTGGGGAATATTCGATGATATTCCCCAAGAGATATTCCCCAGTTTTAAAAGTTTACGTTTTACGTTCGCAAGTTCAGTTTCAGTTTAATAGAACTGATTGTTTTGAACAGACTAGAAACATTTTTGGAAGCCAACAGAATTATTTTTATGTTTAACAGCTTGGCCGAGATCTTCCAAGACAAACCGATGAGAGCGGCCTTGTGAAAAAAATATTTGAAGGATAATAACTACAATAGCCTCCATTTGGCTTCAAAACATATTCTCGGATATTTGTCCTTGGACATTATCTGTTCCTCGAAGCTCACAGTTTTCCTCGAGCTTCAGTCTCGGAAAACTGTTCGCTTCTCGGAACAGATAATGTCCGCGGACAAATATCCGAGCATATTTCCTCGCCAAATGGCGACTATTGTTTATAT
Organism: Desmophyllum pertusum; assembly: GCA_029204205.1. Lineage (NCBI taxonomy): Eukaryota > Metazoa > Cnidaria > Anthozoa > Scleractinia > Caryophylliidae > Desmophyllum > Desmophyllum pertusum. The sequence goes on along the minus strand of MU826391.1, from coordinate 405,915 downwards.
ATGAGACGAAAAATTGTTGTATAATATACAAATCACAGGGAAAATATCGAATTTCTCCGAGGAAAATAGAAAATTACAAATTGTTCCGCCTTTATGCCGAAAACAAAAAAATTAACTCCGCGGCATTTCCAAATAAGGTAGAGAGAGTATATTGCGTCTGAGACCATGAGTAGGGAACCAATCAAACTGCTTGAAATGGATTATCCTATGGTTAGTATATACAGATTTGTATTTTTACAATATAATAACATTTAAAATTTATATGTGACCGTACAGGGTAAATTCATTTCAACTGGCCGGTTGCACGTGATTATTTTTTTCCTATTTGAAGTACGTTGCTTATTTCACCCCAAACGTCAAAATTGACCGGTGTCCATTTTTAATTTTCCTACAGCAGGCTCATCGATCGACCACTAATGAGCGCGCGAGCAGTTATTATATATTTATAATCTAACAATTTGTTTTCTCGCGCGCGATTGGTCTAAACACGTCACGTGACGCAGCCAAACTGGGAATATCCGGGTGATATTCCCCAAGTGATATTCCCCAGTTTTGAAAATTTGCGTTTTCGCGTTCGCAGGTTCAGTTTTCGTCTCAAATAAATTGCTAAATTAAATAAAACTGATTGTTTTGAACAGACTAGAAATATTTTTGAACGCCAACATAATTATTTTGATGTTTTGTAACAGCTTGGCCGACCGAGATCTTCCATGGCAAACAGAGCGGCCTTGTGAAAAAATATTTGAAGGATAATAACTACAATAGCCTCCATTTGGCTTCAAAATATGCTCGGATATTTGTCCTTGGACATTATCTGTTCTCGAAGCTCACAGATAATGATAATGTCCGCCGACAAATATCCGAGCATATTTCCTCGCCAAATGTTGGCTATTGTTTATATATTTTTGATTATTCCTTAGGGCTAATTTATAATAAGACGGTACGATTTTTGGGGGGGGGGGGGGGGGGGGGGGGGGGGGGGGGGATAGCTACTTCCCATACATTCTCTTAAATCAAATCCAAACCATCCTCTCACAACTTGCCAAAGCAATCATCACAACTTTAGCCAGCGGATTCCTCATCTGCACGTGCGTAGAAGTTGTGTAAAACCAGAAGAAAAGCTAGAAAAACATGGCGGCTGATGAGGCGATGGAAGTGCGTACTGATGTATAAATGATTATTGTTTTTTTTTCACTTTGTGATCCTTTAAACCAGATAAACTTCTTCCTCACGTTTTTCGTTTTTAAAGATGCAACCACGACGGCGACGGTAACGAGAACGTCACAAAACAATGGGTTTAATTAGTAGTACAATATTCTGCACGTGTGTTTTGCATATTTATTTGCCGTCCCATGCAAAAAAAAAAACTCACGTGCGTTTTGCATTTACATTTTGTTTGCCTTCCTATGCAAAACAAAAAATCAAATGTCTAAATTCAAGGTATTATCAGAGGTCTATAACTAGAGGTTTCCATCTCTGGTATTGGGTCTTGGCCCATCAGATTCGCAGTTAGGCTATTTTTAGACATTTTTCGCGCGAAACCAGCAGCCAATCACGTTGAACCATTTTTAATATGCGAGCGCTACGCAAACGCAGAAACTTTGCCGGCCAAGGAAAAGCGAAAAGCGTCACAGCAGAATGTAATAATTGTTTAAATACTTCACTAAATTTAGGTCAAAACTTCGGTATACTTTTTGTAAAACTATAAATCGACTGAGTGATTTTTCAGTTCAATCTAAATGAAGCATGATTTGTATGAATTCGGCGACAAAACTTGGCGCGGTGTCCAGTTGGCAAGTTGAATGAAAAGAAAGCAAGACAAAGGTTTCTCCGCGGATTAACCTTCGCTCAATCTCTCCAAAGTTTCGTATATTCTGGAAAATTGTGCAGATGGTTTAGCTTAACATGGGAAGATTCAAAATAATTGTGGAGCTGAACATTATATTCATTTTACAAGTTGAACGGACAGCTATACGCAGCCGAAGGTTTCACTTGTTTATACTGTACGGCGGGCAAAACTTGCGCGACTACAGAATTAACGAACTGAGCTTGAATCAAGTTCATTGAAGTAAAAGAACAAAGGAAACCCTCAATGTCTACATGGATTGGAAAGAAAGAGAATTTCACTGTGAAGTGATCTTTGAATGATTGACTGTCACGAACGCTTGACGAACTGCCGTAAGCTTAAGTTAAGCTATAAGCTTGTAAGCTTAACTGATCCATGGATATTCATTGTGCTGATTTTAAAACTTAATTCAGCTGGAATTGACAAGCCTCGTCGAAATACAAGGTAACAATACTGAATAGACTAAGCTTAAACTTGTGTTGTAAACAGGTTTTCATTCTTTGGACGAATTAAGCTTAATTGTGTCCGCGGTCTTCCCGTAAATTAATTTCAGGCTGCCTTTAGTGCTCTTTCAGTCGCATTATAGTTGTACATTTTACAGGCATTTCCCATTAAATATTTCGTTCCAAACTTCGTGCATTATTTAGTAGAATTAACTTTTGTTTGATTTAGAAGGGCCAAGGCTTTTTACTTAGTGATGTTAGCCATCTTTTCAATCGACGAACAAACCGTCTTGAACAAAAATTGTCGAGCTCGCGCGTTCACTGACCATATTTGTCAGGCATGGTGCGTGATTGGCTGCTGGTTTCGCGCGAAAAATGTCTAAAAATAGCCTAACTGCGAATCTGATGGGCCGCGCGCAATGCTAGATGGAAACCTCTAGTTATAGACCTCTGGTATTATGGAGAACGTGAACACGCGATGGTTAATTTTCCTGTCTCTATCTGGACTTGATCTCACGAATTCAGCTCCTGAAAAGTTCAGCCACATTGGACAAATTGAACGGGTTGGAATAATCGCAATAGTTTATAGGAACGTTAATTCATTTTTTAAGGAATTTCGTGCGCGAAAAAAAGCACACCGCTAACCAAAACGAAATTGATCGCTTTGCAAGTTGTGAGAGCATGGTTTCTCGTTACCAGGCCCTGTCTCTATCCCCCCCCCCCCCCCCCCCCTGGATTTTTGCTTTTGCTTACAACCTTCGCATGCAACATGTCGCAAATTAAAACGTACCCATAACTTGCTTACGATTGTCGCGGCGTAAATGGCACCCAAGTCGTGTCGTAAGCATGCGACTCTCTTTGGCCATAACCTAAAAAAGCATGCGATGCAATATTACGTATACTGACCTATCTTGTCGCCATAGTGATCGTCCTGCAATAAATCGTCCTCACAATAATAATTGCTGCCGATAGGCAGCGATACTATTCCAGTTTGAAACGAGATTTCGGATTTCAGGGAGCCCGCAGTATCAAGGGCAGTATTCAGTATTCTTGCGCATGACATGTGTTTCATTTTGCGAAACGGAGGATCTGGGAACGAGCATTGAAATATAAAAGTAAACAAACTCCGATGCGAGGAAAACGGCAGGGGAAAAGAAACGATACGTTATATTATGTTCAGTTTCGATTGCCATGTCGAATATAAGTTTATTCGCTTGTGGAAGTATCCATCAGGGTCACGAACGTTTTAGCAACGTGTCAAGAAGAAAACAACGGTGTTTTTTATGAGCTTATCGACATTGTTTAATAAGTGGGCGCGTGTTCCCGTTCAACAGTGGACTTCTAAAAGCTAAAACAGTCGATAACATTTTTATTGAAAGGAGACAGAATGTACCTAAATCTCTCTTTGAGAATTTCTAGTAATAATTATAACCGCCGATGTATATATCATAATCATAATAATAATCACAATCACAATCATCATAATCATAATCATCATAATCATAATCATCATAATCATAATCATCATCATCATAATCATCATAATAATAATCACCTATCATCATCATCATCATCACCAACTCACTATCATCATCATCATCATCACCAACATCAATGTTGTCGTCATCATAATCATAATCACCGTCCACAGCTTTGGCCTCAATACCATTATCATCATCATCATCATCATCGTCATTAACTTCATTATCATCATCATAATCAATATCTTCATCATCATTGTCATCATCGTCATCATCATCGTCATCATCATCATAATCATCATCTTCATCATAATAGTCCTGGTCTTCACAAATGTGGTCCTCATCGTTGCCATAATCCGGAGAATTATCCCAATCGTCATCAAAGTCATCTTCCTGGTCATCAGCGTCATAGTCATTGTCATTAGTCATCAGCGTCATATTCCTTGTCATAGTAATCAGCATCATAGTCATTGTCATAGTAATCAGCGTCATAGTCATTGTCATAGTCATCAGCGTCATAGTCATTGTCATAGTCATCGTCAGCGTCATGGTCATTGTCATCACCGAAGCCGTTCTCATAATCGTCCAGATCATCACCCGAGCTCAATTGCAAGTTGTTGTAAAGTGCGCACAGACAAGCTAACAAATCTATAAAGGATAAAGGAGCGAATTAAATTAACTAGTTTCAGATAGTAAAGTTCGTACATGTAGCTAAGATGATTACATGTTTTGCTTACCCTGGGAACCAGCTCTGACCGAAACTGCAAAGCGCGAGACAAAAATCTCCTGGACAACAGGGTAGCCTTTTGTACAACTGTAAACTATAACAAAACCAAACGAAGGGGAGGAATTGAGCAAAAACGAACAATACTGTACACATTACTAGTCCTGGGGTACTAGTATACGGGCATAGTAGTCCATTCAACCGGCTGGGTTTATTTAATTCAGCCTTGTGTCCACTGGTGATAATATAAGAATGCATTGGGACGTAGGTTGGACTTGGCTCAATATATCTACAGACGCTGCTCAAATATATCAAACATTGTACTTCAAATTATTGAAAGAACAGTAGAAGAGTAGCACATAATTAGTAATTTCTTTAGTTCTGACCTTCAACATTAACGTCGTTAACGTCGACCGGATTTGCAAACTGGTTGCAGTTTTCCATCAAGAGAGGAGATCCTCTCTTGTTTCCATCCGTTTGTTGTACTTTGCTCTCGATTGCGTCTAATTCCCTCGATTTCATCCAGCTTTTCCATGATACTTTCTTCTTTTTCCTTCCATCTTTGAGACGTTCTGGTAGAGTTTCTCATTCTCGGGTTCCATGCACACAGACTTTAGATGATCGATAGTGGCCTGATAACTCGACCCCCCAAGTCTCACCAACGGGTCCTTGATATCATCCCAGTATTTACTGAATGTTGCGTCATCGACAGATGCTCGGTTGGCATGAGCGTACACTTCGTTCCTATAGATCTTCAAACGAACAATATCAGCCACATCTGTCGTGTCTGTTGCAGCTGGAGGACTGTTCCAGCGGTTTCTGGAGGAAACAGATTGCAAATATTCCTAAGAAGGACATTAAGGAGGGTGATGTCAAAGTCTGCTGATGACACTGTAGGTGACATGAGTTTTCCCCATTGTGTCAAGTAGAGGACTTTCTTTTTCTTTAAGGACGTCAATGTAGCATTCACCGGAGGACTTGTTAAAACTGTGTAGAGGCTTCCTGGTGGTCCTGGTGGATGTATTTTGTCAAATTTATCTTTTAATACTTGTGACCCAACATCAACCAATAGGTGGCACAACCGAGCGTAATTGGTTGTCTCTTTAGTGGAAGTAAATGTTGATGCCATGAAAGCGAAGCCAATGAAATCCTACAACAATTAGCAAACAAATAAAATCATCAGTCAATGAAATTTGACTTTTTGTTTTTGATTAGTGTGTTGCTCATTCAAAAGATATTGAAATGGACTGAACGGAAAGTAAATCTTATGATGTGTGTGTTTGCAATTGGAGCTAGCCGATTCAGAATGAATAAAATTAATCCTTATAACAAGCTTTATCACAGCTAAAGACATTCAATCTAATTGAATAATTTCACTTACAACTTTTCAAACATGCTTCGTTTTTCGATCTGTATATAAATGCTCAAACGTTCTAACGCAAACAGTCATTTCGTACTGGCCTTGGCTTTTTTCGCTCGCGAGCTGCCTGAGAGGGGGCAGAAAGCCCCCCCCCCCCCCCCCCTATATATCTCGAAAAGTATTGACGCTATGTAAATGAAACTTATATGGTGTGTAAAGCATACGAAAATATTTATTTTAGTGACAGTCACGTGCCAATTTTTACGTCATACACGCCATAATGGCGACATACATTTAAAAATCCGCCATCTTGGATCCTAAATCTTGGATTTCTAAATTGTTCAGAAAATGTCAGAAAATCTCCAAATTTGATTGGAAAAAATTGTAAGATTTTGGAAGAAACTCTTCGCAAAAAGCGGAAATCTCATGAAAATTAAGCTGAAAAAACAAAAATTTGGGTAAAACGGGCAGTACAAACTTGGTTGCCATGGAAACATCAAGTCTCGTAATCAAAACATTGACACACCATGTTCCCAGATTATTTTGGCTACGATTGCTTGAATGCTCTTTAAGTATAATAAATTTAAAATCAACGCCCACGAATGGGTTCAGATAATTAAAGAAGTTACAGATCGATAGGTTACCAATAAAGAAGGACACTATAACAGTCAGTATTCTGTTCTGTTCTGTTCTGTTCTGTTCTGTCTGTTCTGTTCTGTTCTGTTCTGTTCTGTTCTGTTCTGTTCTGTTCTGTTTCTGTTCTGTTCTGTTCTGTTCTGTTCTGTTCTGTTCTGTTCTGTCTGTTCTGTTCTGTTCTGTTCTGTTCTGTTCTGTTCTGTTCTGTTCTGTTCTGTTCTGTTCTGTTTGTCTGTTCTGTCTGTTCTGTTCTGTTTCTGTTCTGTTCTGTTCTGTTCTGTTCTGTCTGTTCTGTTCTGTTCTGTTCTGTTCTGTTCTGTTTGTTCTGTTCTGTTCTGTTCTGTTCTGTTCTGTTCTGTTCTGTTCTGTTCTATTAAATGCCCCACTCTCTAATAACCCCCCCCCCCCCCCCCCCTTCCGCGAGGCCTAAAATTAAATGAGCCCCCCGGGGGCTTAATAGAGCTTTTACGGTATATTCACTGCACTAATAATTATATCTGTGTTCGCACATAAACAAAAACTTATATACATTTTCATGCCCAGGCTGAATATTCTTATTTTTCTGCTGATTTTAGGCTGAAAATATTCTTGAAATATCACTATTATTACTACAACGACCAACGGTTATGGATATATTTTGTAAATGACTTGAGCTGTACAAGTACACGTTTTCAGTTATCGTTATGTTAACTCGTTTCGTTTGTGAACTCGATTTGATTTAAGAAAAAGTAACATATTTGCCATACTTTTCAATGATATAATAAAGTTCATTTCAAAACATGCGATTTTATTTAACAAATAAAGAAGCCAAAACCATGTATTATACTGTCATAAAACACGACGGGAATTTGAGAAACACTTGAGAAATTTAGAAAACACGAGCCGCAGGCGAGTGTTTTCCTAAATTTCTCCAAGTGTTCTCAAATTCCCGGAGTGTTGTATGACAGTATAATACATGGTTTTGGCTTCTTTATGTGCTTTAAAATATAGATTTAACGCGCGCGAAACGATAAAACACGGCTTTTCTATGATTTATACTCTGTTATAAAATAACTGTCATACTACGCGCGCTCTGATTGGTCGAAAACCTATTGACTATTGTACCGGTAAACACATGGTAAACCCATTGAAAACGGAGAGCTGAAACGTTCTCCAGCCTGATAAAAATGGCCGCCTTGGAGGTGGAATTTCCGAGCTTTAACATCATGTTGGCTTCTGGTCTCCAATTTCCAGCTGTGTCCGAGACCATGTCTACAAACAAAAACAACGACTTAGAAGGGGCGAATAAAAAGAGACGATTTGCCGATATGGAAACCCAAGAACTTGACGAGATCGTAACAAATTCGCAAGCTGCAAAGACCAAAAAGGCAACCCAATGGGCTGTTTCAGTTTTTACAGGTTGGTTTCAATAATAAGAATCTACTTTCATTCAACATCACATAGAAACGACATTTGAACCGAACATTTAACGCAGCAAAACTGTGAAATAAAAAAAAAATTGATAAAGGTCAAAGGAAGGTCACGTAAACATCTCCTCCACGAAAATAAACCTTAATCAGTTTTACAGCGTATTTGTAAAAACAAAATACGAAATTCTCGTTTAATTAAGTTGAATTTTGTAACACCCAGTGCTCCGCTAATTTATACTTAACCTTTTTTTTCTGTAGAGTGGAGTAAGCATAAACAAATCGGTATCAGTTTGGCTGAAATGTCAATTGCTGAGCTGGACGAAAACCTGCGGCAGTTTTACGCGGAGGCGCGTAATAAAGAGGGAGAAAATTACAGCAGAGCAACACTGATGTCTCTAAGAAATGGAATTGAAAGATTCCTCAACACGCCTCCAAACAACCTTGGCATTTCCCTCACCAACAATCCCCAGTTTGTACTATCAAACAAAATGTTGGATGCCAAAATTAAACAACTGAAGAAAGACGGCTTACAAAACACTACACATAAACCGGCTATCGAGCTAGAAGATCTCGAAAAGCTAAAAAATGGTGACATTTTTTCACTTACCCAGCCCCTTTCTCTTCTGAGAAATGTTTGGTTCCACATTTCGCTTTTCTGGTGCCGCCGTGGTTTTGAAGGCCAGCGAAGTCTGAAGAAAAGTAGTTTTGCGTTTGGCGAAGACGCGAAAGGCGACCATATTTTGTCACAATGTCACACGATGAGATGACCAAAACCACCCAGGAGGAGTTTCTGACGTGAAAGGTACGAGAAGAACGCTCGTATGTACAAGACCAACAGTGCATCCGATGGATATTCCGCTTTGGAAATTTTTGTTTCCAAGCTGAATCCTGAGTGTGAGGCACTATTCCAGTATCCAAAAAGAAATTGGCGACCTTCTGACAAGATCTGGTACGAAAACCGGCCCCTCGGCATAAACAAGCTGTCAACCTTCATGAAAGATATCAGCTCCGCTGCAGGTCTTTCCCGTGTTTATACAAATCACTCGGTGAGAGCGACAGCGATAACCTTGTGGGCAAATGCTGGCCTAACAAATCGGGCAATTATGGCAATATCTGGTCATCGCAACGAGTCGAGCCTTCAAAGCTATCACAGCATGCCATCGGTAAATCAACTTCGCAACTGCAGCGACATCCTCTCCACCGCACTGGGTGATGTTGACAGGTTACAAGCTTTTAAAACTAAAACAGTTATTCTTCTCGGACTTGCCGGATATGAGCTGATTATAACCAACTCGGCGAAGCGCCTCGTTGGTTATATATATCAGCTCATATCCGGCGCGTCCTCGAAGAATAACTGTTAAGTAGTCCCTCTCTATTTTCTCGAAGCCAGCAATATTTACTTTCCGGGACGTTTAAATGATCCCTGTTCAAACTTGTCAAATATATTTTTTCGCTATAATACGAAAGCATATTTTACAGACACACTCACTACTGTTAGGCCGTTTTCAATTACCAAGGAACTTGCATAGATAATCTAAAATGCAAAAATTAATGGGAAGAGATACTAACAAAAATTCCTTTCCTTACTTGCTTATCACAGATGTTTAGCCAATAATTTTATTAAAGCACAGTGGGGAGTTTATTGCAGGGGTATTTTAAATTCAATGCGATTATTAAGAAATCGAAAGCGGAAGTAATTGATCATTTTGCACGAAGCCGGAAGGTCTTCACATGTCTTCATACATTGTAGTAAACGCTAGAAAATGAAGTGTCAAGAACTCCAAAACATAAAAACGGAAATCCTTTTTCTTTTCTGTTCGAAATTAATCAATAATAAGTCATTTCGGTACTGATTCCGCAGATCCGTAACTGAGACACCTCTGATACACGATTCCACTTCGACTGAGTTTAGCGTTTGATTCTGAGCGGAAGAAACATCAGTGCTGGAATTCAATATCGAAGGATGCAAACGTATTATTATCAAATAAGTAAGTAAGCAACAAACCTGCAATAAACCTGCATAAATCTCAAATATTCCCCGCTGTACGGCGTAAGAACGCTTATTACCCGCTTCACTTCTGTCGTCTAAATCATTAGTCTCCTACGCAGCCGTTATTTGTGTCGTCACGCAACGCTTCTCCCCACTAGTGGGGAGAAGCGTTGCGTGACGACACAAATAACCGAAGGGATATTTGTCATGTAAACATAACGAAATGTCAAAGTCAAAGTCTCATGTAGCATAGTTCGTACCTCTTTATTTTACATTATTCAAAAATGACATTGTCTTGCGCCACCTTGGGTTGCATAGAGGTGTTACATAAAAAAAAGACCGACATTTTTTAAAGGCAGGTGGTGGCCGGGGATGTGCCGGTGTGCTTGAATCCTCCTTGACCATATTTCAAATTGTCTACCCTAGCTAACTGGCCTTAGTCCAGTTCTGACCCTCTCTCTGTCACGCCTAGAATTTATCCGTTGAATTCCTACATTGTATACAACCCTTATATTTGCGCTATTTCCGCTGCAATAATTGTCACGCGCACAGAATAAGTTGAACGCCAGGAATATATCACCCCGGAGCCTATATCTGCGCTGATTAATGACAACAGTGTAGTTACACCTTCGGCTATTTTTAGAATCGTTCTACAGCGAAAAGATTTTCGTGTACATCAGCGGACAATAGTGATAATTCGTAGTAACGACATTCCGCCGTTCTAGTTTTATTCCACGTTACTCTCGTCCATTCCTGATTTTATTTTTAATCTGAAACATGAATGACAACCTCGTCCGCGTGCTCGCAACGGGCGAAAGTAATTCAAAAAATAGCTCACGGTGTAACTACGCTGTGTCAAAGGATGGAGGCTACAGTTCCTGCATAGGCACATTTTAAGAGACAGCTTCAGACAGATGTCCCTGGAAGCAAGAAGTGCGGACGGTTCTTTCTGACTTTGAAGAGGAGCGGAAGGGAAGGAAGGCATAGTTCACCCCCCCCCCCCCTTGCAGGGGGGACACTGTGTGAAGCTTTGGGTGGGGGAGTGCCGCTGGGACTCTCAAACCCTTACCCTATACCCTTTCCAAGACCATGTTCAACTGCTTTTTGCAACCCTATTCTAGACTACACACAAAAAATCCCTACCCTATCCCAGACTTGCTATTTTCCAGAACTCTTTCTATTGTGAAATTTGCTATCAAAGTCGCCGTAATCATTTGTTATGTAAGACTCTTCACAGTGACACATACCCGTATAGCTTATATATGGGAGTATAGCCCCCACCCAACCCCACCTACCACCCCCCCAGCCCCCCCCCCCCCCCCCCACCCCCATTTGGACGTCCTCCAGGACAAGCTTCAGTCTTCACATAAGCACACTGCAACTCGGAAGCCACCGAAGAGGCACTGTCAATATATAGGACGGCCTGCTTCGTCACTGTGTTCAACAATGCCAAAACAACATTCAAAGGCAAAATTCGACCCAAATACAAGCAATCAGAGCTCACCCAAAATTCACAAAGTATCAAGCACAACTGGATTGTAAGACCTACTTGTGCTTTCGCCTGACTATCTTGTGCTAAAAACATTTCTGCCAAACCAAATATGTTGAAGGGAACTTCGCGCTCTCCGTCAGAGGAACACGTGACGTTCTTTTCAACTCGTGACAGTACAAGTGACGTTATGTTCGTGACAAAACAAGTGACGTTCTGTTCGTGACAGACCAAGTCAAGTTCTCTGCGTGACAGCTTTCTACTTTTACTTGCCAATAAGCGAGAGAGTGTGTGCTAAAATCTGACACATGGCCACTATGGATAATGTACTCAGTTTACCCACTCCCATATTTTACTCAAATAGCTCATGGACACTTTTTTTGTGAGAATCTTGTTATTGAGGCTGAGATTGGAGAAATTTTAAGAATATGCTAAGAATATATTTTTTCACATGTTGATAGAAAATAAAATACAATAACATCACATGTTTTGAAATGAACTTTATTATATAATTCATTGGAAAGTATGGCAGCTATGTTACTTACTTTCAGTCTTAAATTTTCAGTTCAGTTCACAAAACGAAACGAGTTAATGTACTAATTGTGTGGACCAAAGCAAGATCCGTCGCTTATTTCTGTATGCCTTATGGCAGAGCCAAAGAAACGTTTCGCTCATTTTCACCCATACTAAATGTATATGTGGACGAAAGCTAGCGAGAATTGTGAAGGCAACCAAGTTCCTTCTCTTATTTCTGCTTCATTGTAAAAAACGGTCGCAATACATTTTGAATTCGACATCCATTTTTCTACTTCAGCAACTGGGAACCAAACTGGAAATTCCGTAGAAGCTCTATTTAGCTCCACCTCTCTATTAAGCCCCCCCCCCCCCCCATTTGGAAGTCAGATTTTGTAATAAGCCCTCCCTCTCTACTAAGCTCCCTCCCCCCCCCCCCCCCCCCTTCCGTCAGGCAATATTTTATGGCATTTCAGTCACTTTGTATTGAAAAGTGGTCTTTAATATCGTTGAGCTTACGTGAGCTAGGATATAAATGACATTGCATTGTAAGACGGTGATACATAACCAATTTCTTGTTCTGTTTTAGTTAGTGGTGTAATAGTAAGGTTTGAAAAATTGATGTGAATGATTTGAAATAAGACCACACTCTATTAAGCCCCGTCATCTCTAATAATTAAATAAGCCCCACGGGGGCTTTATAGAGCTTTTATACGGTAAATAAATAAATTGAAAATGCTGGTGATAAAATTGAAGAAAAATTTTTGCAATTTATTCAACACGTAAATTAGCCTGCGTAGAAGGCGTAGAAAGGGGAGGGATGAGGGGAGTTCGAGCGCGAAGCGCGATCGGCGGGAGGGTGACGGGAACTTAAGGGGGGATTCTACCTGAATTTCAATGAAATTTTAAGAGGTTTAAAGAAGGGATAGAAGGGGGAAAAAAAAATTGGAACACCAACAGACAGTTGATACCCACGCGGGTGCTCTTGCGTGGTTATCAACTGTCGTCAATTGTCAATCTACTAATTTTTTAACTTCAAATTCTAATTTAAAACTACATTAAATCTTCAATATTTCTTATTTCCCTAAATTTTACAACTCCTTTGAGAAAAACTATTTCCTCCCCAAAATACCCAAAAATCATCCAAAAATTTACAAAACACCCCATAACATAGATTCATGGGATGAGTGGAGAGTTTTTGGATTGCTTGAAACGCGAACGAGATATTTCCATTAAACCCATGTTAAGTGGCGGAAAAATGGCATTCAGGTAGAATCCCGCCTTAATATGCCAGAAAGCTATTTTCTTTATTAAAAAACACGAAATTCCAAATTTGGAAAACATGCCTGTGAAAATATAGTTGCCATGGTAACAGCTAGTTCAGTGAACAATGACATGTCATACCACAGGCTTCCCAAGTTCATTTATGAATAAATTACTCTTGTTTATGTAAGTGCTAAGAGTGGAACGTGACTCTCTGAATTAAGCGGTGTTGTGTTACAATGTCGGCCTCTATAACTGACTCGTCCCCAGTCGTCTCTCTTATCTCCTGTTAATATTTAGCGTGGCAGAGGGGAGCGCAAGGGGTGATGGGAAGGAGGAAAGGCGGGAGACGACTGGCAGATCCTGTTTCCAAGATGGCGGACAGAGCAATGGCGGCGTTTTGATGAAATAGGCGCTATTAAAAGAGAACGCTTTCCGCCGCCCTTTGAAGCTAAAATCTGCTCTGCCGTAAACAATCGCGAGGTTTTGTTTACAGTCAAAGTCTTATTTGCACATCACACAACTCTTCTACGCAGTTCTACGACGATTGCCGTTTACTTCTGGTACAGAGACCTCAGACTAACTAGATCGTTTCCAAAATACTTCCCTTAAGCGTCTACGAACTTATATTTATTTCTCATTTACACGAGAAAGTCAAACTTCAACTGAAAGCTACGTTAAACGTCTGTTTCCTTTCGCTCTGTGGTGTCCTACAGTTTCCTGTGGAAGTGTTGTGATTATTTGGGTCAAGGGTCAAACTGATCATGACAGCTAAATTTAAAATCTCATATTTTCAAGGATCCGCACTTCAGGCTTTTATATCTCTCAATGAACTTACTGCCGAAAAGTTGTAGCCTTTGCAGTGCCAATTTATTCTGGAAACGAGCGGCTCAGCTAAAATTGCAAAACCCGGCCAGGAATATAAATTACGTAGCATTCGCGGCACTCAAATCACACAGAGAAAATGACTCGCACACTTACACGACGACACATCAATATTGTAATACAAAATTAAGGTTTAATTTAGGGATCCATACCTCTCAATAAATACAAAATCATACTTCCTCTCTTCAAATGTTCAGCGCGCGTTTCTGCTTGTAAGCTTTATATGTCGTCGAAGGGTCGTAAACATCGCGAGTAACTCGACTTTAGCAAGCGTCTTGACCGTTCGCTGATGTTCTATTAAATACACCCGTAAAAAATGCCTTTCTAACGGCCAGACATCACTGAAACTTCGTCAACTACGCCATTCCACAACTCTGAGTGCATGGAAAAGAAATAATCGAAGAAAAACGGCCTCGTGCAACTTTTCGACTCTTGGCACAACTTTTCGACACAGGATCTGCCAGTCGTTTCTCTCCTTCGCTTTCCTCTTCCCAGCATCCCCCGCGACTTGCGACTCCCAACAAAGGACTTCTCTTCTCGTTAATATTAACAGGAGACAAGAGAGACGACTGGGGACGAGTCAGCCTCTATAGACGTTAGGGACCTTAAGCAACCACGACGACGACGACGACGAGAACGTCACAAAACAATAGGTTTAATTAGTAGTACAATAGCTCTGCACGGGCGTTTTCAAACTTTGTACATTTCTTAGCCGTCGTCTGCAAAACAACAACGTGAAATGACCAAATTCAAAGTATTATGGAGAACGTGAACACACGTCGGTGAATTGTCCTTTCTCTATCTGGACTTGAACTCTGTCGCTACGAATTCAGCTCCGGGACAGTTTGGCCACATTGGACAAATTAAACGTGTTGGAATAATCGCGAAATAGTTTTAGGGACGTGAATTCACTTTTGAAGTGACGTTTTCCATGGCGTCGTCGTCGTGGTTGCTTAAGGTCCCTGTTGTATGGCGATCGAAACAGCGTTTAATTTAAGCGTTCAATATGGTAAATGTTTTGTCGTATTTTTAATAAAAGAAGTAAATGAACTCACCTTGTCTGGTATCTGTGTAGCTTTTGGGCTATTTAGGCGTTTTTAGGCATTTTTGGGGCGATTTTGCCATTCCTGTCCTGTGATCATGAAGGCTAGGACAGCAAAATCGCCCAAAAACGCTTAAAAACGCCTAAATAGCCCAAAAGCTACACAGATACCAGACAAGGTGAGTTCATTTACTTCTTTTTATTAAAATACGACAAAAATTTACCATATTGAACGCTTAAATTAAACGCTGTTTCGATCGCCATACAACGTCTTATAGAGCGCTCAAATTCCCAACGGCCGACATTGTAACACAACACCGCTTAATTCAGAGAGTCACGTTCCACTCTTAGCGCTTACATAAACAAGAGTAATTTATTAATTTTAAAAAATTATCATGAACTTGGGAAGCCTGTGGTCATACCAACTTGTTCCAGATAAATTTTAGGTAACGTTGAAAAGTCTGGCGGCTTTTACTTCAATATTGAAAAGTTATTAACGGTCAAAGTCGCGCGGATATATTTCGCCCCTCCCCGGTCTGAATAGGGTTAAAAGAAATTGACGTGTGATCAAAACACAAAAGCCTTTATTTATTATAAAGCTCATCTTCATAGGGTTGAATTGAAAGCCCGAAAAAATCAACAACGTACAAGGGAATTGAAAGTTACATTTGTATGTAACTAGAAGCGAATAAATCATAAACCTACCCCATAGCTAGGCAGCGAAGGGTAACCTTTTTCAAATTGACAGTCGCACCCGGATGAAAGAAAAGAGAAAGAAAGAAGTACGAAATTTAGTAGTTGAATGTAATTTAACTTTCGTAGTTAACTCTACCAATCGATAATTTTAACAATACTTGTTTACTGCTATTTCCCGACCCATTTTGGTTCAATCCACAAACATTTACACCATGCAATACACGTACAACGATAAGTATGGCGTTATCGCTTAAAAAAGAAAAGAAAAAAGAACAAATCTTCATTTGAAAGACGTCCACAAAGTTTTCGAATACTAAGAGGAAGAAGAAAAGAAAAAGAAAACAGGAAAAAAACGAGAGAGTAAAACTAAAAGCTACTCGCAATATCATGCAGCTGTCACAGAAATGGCAGCAACACGAGTGAACAAAAGTCAACAAAAGCACTAAACATGCTAGGAAAAATCAATAAAAAGCTTTAGTCGTCAGTAGCATGGCGTTTACTTTGATTTCTCACATCTGTAATGCACGCAAATAGCATGTTTAAACAACTAATCCTACAGGAGTCCTACAGTGTTTGGTAAACAGGCGACACCCTGGCTAACACCTGCAACAAAATGCAAACACTGCAGTGGACAGTGCATAGAATTGGAAATAAAAACTAGTATGACCGTTAAAACTGTTTTTAATAGCTAAACCATTTCTCGGCATTATAGACAACTTAAAACATAACTAAGAAAATAAACTATTAAAGAGACACTGTCTCGGGTATTTGGTCAACACTGTTATAAATGGCGATGATTAATACATGAAATAATTCATAAATGTGAACTGCGGTGGAAAGAACGAAAGAGAATGAGATCTTCGCATTGAAGATCTCATTCTCTTTCGTACTGTTATAAATGCACGAAATGGTCCCTAAATTTATGGAATAAACTCTAACTAAATGATAAAAAAGCAATTTATTGAAGAACTTCCATACTGCGACAACATATTTGCAAAATTTCAAAGATTTCTGAGCCAAACTTGAAACTTTGAAAAACTGACAGCCTGTCACATTTTCAAAATTCCATACTGTAATCCATTTCCATCCTCGCTGTCGTTAGTCATCCTCAATTCCTAATGGGTTCCTGCCATTTTTCGAGTACTATTCTACAGAATCAAACCATTATTGTTCAGCTTCCTATGATCTAGATATGTTTCTGAGCTTCCCAAAATCATGCTAAAACTTAGGACAGTGTCCCTTTAAGAATACCAATTGGAATAGACTATGAGTATCGAAATAGACTATCAGTGAGGCGAAATAACATGGGCCCAAGAAAAATGGCCGCGCTAAAACTGGGGCGAGACGCTCGAGGTGGCGGATAAACACAGGCTATCATGCTGAACAACTGATTCTACTTTTTGACAAACGTACATCACCCAAGTCCAAACGCCTCGGACAATATACAAACATCGCGAGTCACAATTAATTATGTGACGGGCTTGCTGATGGATGAATCACGGTTAAGTTATAGATGATCACCGAATTCCAGTTTGACGTTCATATATATTCTGGCTCTCTTAAAATTAAAAACTCAAATCTGCACCTAATTTGTAAAGCCTATACATGATTTGACTACTAAGTAAAACAGAGAGAGAAAAAGGAAATGGCAACCACACGTGTGAACAAAGTAAAACAAATAGATAAAGTCAATGGCTGTTGGGTAGTTGTTTTCTTAGAGTTCGCACATCTGTACAACGCAAATAGCATGTTTAAACAACGAATGCAACCGACATTGGAAGGCGCCAAAACGCCCCCCATATTTCATACTTAAGTCTTCTCAGCTGTTACAGGTGAACCAAGACATGCCAACAGTTCCAAACATTACCTAGACATCTGACAGCCTCAACACTCTTGCTGTCGACAAATGTTAACATTCGGGTTCTATAAAAAAATACGTTTTTGCTTGTACTAAATCATAGACCCGTCTTCTGTAGCCGAGTCAATATGAATCGAGTTCTACTCCTTCTTTTCCTCGGCTGTGTGCATCTGGCAGCGTCTGAGTATGTCAGAGTGTGTTACTACACTAACTGGTCGCAGTATCGACCCAAAGGAGCAACCTTCTGGCCTGAAGATATCGATCCTTTCCTTTGTACTCATGTGATTCACTCATTTGCAAAAGTCAGCCGCACCACTCACAAAATGGAAATATACGAAGAGAACGACCATGACCTTTACAACAGAATCAACGCACTAAAGAAAGTCAACCCGAAGCTGAAGACACAAATTGCTGTCGGCGGATGGACCCATGAGGAAAAAGACAGCCCTTTCTCAAAGATGGTGGCAACGAAAGAGAAACGTGCGATCTTCATCAAGTCAGTCATTGAAACCCTGAGGAAGTTTGGATTCGATGGCTTTGATCTAGACTGGGAGTACCCAGGCATGCGTGGTGGCTCTCCCAAAAGCGACAAAGGACGATTCACTCTCCTCTGCCAGGAGTTGAGAGCTGCATTCGAGGCCGAAGCCAAGGCTTCTGGGAAGGAGCGCTTGCTGTTAACTGCAGCAGTAGCAGCTGGACTTTGGACTATCAAAGGCGCGTACGACATCGCTGGGATATCCAAGCCACTGGACTGGATCAATGTTATGGCATACGACCTTCACGGTACTTGGGAACCTAAAACAGGTCACCACACTGCTATGGGACCTGAAGGCGATAAACTCACGCTTCCGTTTGCTATATGGTACTGATGAACAACAGAGATACCTGGGAGAAGCCGGGCATCAGGGAAGGAATGCCAGCCAACAAGATCGTCCTCGGTTTAGGGACATACGGACGCGCATTTGGCCTTGCAAGCTCAGGAAACCATGGCCTAGGGGCCGGCCGTGACTACACGTACACACCCAAGGGAAAATACACCGGTGCTGAAGGGTTCCTGGCGTACTTTGAGATTTGCAAAATGGGGCTGACGGTTGTGCATAAGAACAAAGCCATGGCTCCATATGGTTACAAGAATAAGGACTGGGTAGGATTCGACGACCAGAAGAGCTTGACATACAAGATCGATCACGTGGTGAAGAAGAATTCCCTCCGCGGTGTGATGTTCTGGTCCATTGATCTGGACGACTTCTCTGGGCAGCACTGCGGACAAGGCAAATACCCATTGATGAACGCCGTGAAGAAGTATCTAACCACTGGAGTGCAACCAACATTTCCCCCTGTTACTAACTCGCCTTCTAAGCCTGTGACAAACAGCCCAGTCACTAACACTCCAAAACCAGTGACGACCATGGCTCCTCCTAAGCCTACTACCAGCGGTGGAGGTGGTGGATCCGGGGCTGCAAGGCTACAGGTGCGTGGACAGGAAATGATAACATGGATAAGTGGTGCGTTGCTAACTGTGCTCGTGGCAACTGCCCTGCTAACATGTGCGTCTGTTAGTAAGGGGACATAATGCACCTGACTGTATTTAGATTAGTATCTTATGCTTTACAGCTGTATACCGGGAGCTGAAGTATACAGTCATAATAAAAAAAAAAGGTGTTAAGGCAATTGTCAGCGTTTTTATTTATTGACAGGGCTTACAAGTTAGCTGTTTGCTTACCCAGTACTAAACTATTCCACAAATTAATATTTAACAATTAGATTATGAGCTCGAGATTTCTATGATGTGATAGTTGATGAGGCCGTAGGCCGAATCAACTATCGCATCATAGAAATTGAGAGCGAATAATCTAATTGTTTTAGTAAAAATCATAACAATTGTCTAGTATTAACTCTAAATCATCCACCGAAACTTCGTAGAAACGAAAAGAAACGGCAAATTTGTAGACGACCTCCAGCCACTGCACACTAATGGCTGATAGTGTGCAGTAGCTCAGCCAATCAGATTGTCTCATTTGCATTAGTGTACAGTAGATTTTTACTAATCACTATTAGAGTTTTCCACTATATTTTAAACTGGCTATAGGCCGGATGATATAGAAGAAACAACCTTTATATTATCAGTTTCTTATATAGTACACAACATAGAATTGTCATATTTATCTTGATTTGTTTGTTGCCCATTTCAGATCACGTGATGTTCTCTAGATAAATTTCCCTTCATTTATTCATTTATATGCACGCGAATGAGGGTCTGGATGGAAGAGGGGTGGGGGGGGGGGGGTGGGGGTGGTGAGGGCTTTCTATAGTACCTCTTTTCTAGCGCGCATTGCTATTATATCTGCTGGCAACGTTTTTGCGCACCCTATAAATAAATCAGTTAAGCCAATTTACAATA
Source organism: Desmophyllum pertusum (assembly GCA_029204205.1). Taxonomy (NCBI): domain Eukaryota; kingdom Metazoa; phylum Cnidaria; class Anthozoa; order Scleractinia; family Caryophylliidae; genus Desmophyllum; species Desmophyllum pertusum. Next base: position 385,879 of record MU826391.1, on the reverse strand, counting down.
AACTCATCTGCTCATTTCTAGATTCTAATTGGTTAATGACGAGTGCATATTGAGGTTACACAATGCAAAACAACTAAATGATAAAGTACAATATAAAAGTTGCTATGAGAACGGTAGTAAGACGCATGAAATAATAATAAATAAAGTAAAGTGGCTGCCAGGCGCCAGATTCACTTTTTCGAACCAAAATGTTGTTAAATAGCTAAAGAATAAACGGAAAACGAAAACACCAGAAAAGCTACTCAAACGTGCATGAAAATGACGTCTGGCAGAAATGGGCAAATCAAGAAAACTGAACCACAAAGGTAAAGATGATTTACAGTCCATACTGCACAAAACTCGTCCCCAGAGCCTTCCAATTGTCCGTCATCATGACAATGTCAAACCTTGCGGACGAACAGTTATCACGGGAGGAATAAATGTGTGGCTAATGAAAGTTTTAGAATCCATTAGTAACTCCTATTTGCACTTTTTGAAAAACCCTCTACCCCATTTTGTGCTTCCGACTGCAAATCTCATTCCGTTTAATTAGCTTGCGTGTAGACGTCCAGTATTTCCTTGCTTCACATGGAAAACTGGACGTCTGCGCAACCGCGTTGCTAAACGTGTTTCAGTATTAAGTGTTCCGCGTGAAGCAAGGAAATACGAGACGTCTGCACGCAGGCTACGTTTAATTAGCTCTTCGTATTTTTTATATGGACATGACTTACTTAGTCTGTTGAAAGACCTTCTATCGTCCAGCGCGAGCGAAATAAGATCCCGGGGATAAAAAAGGAAGCGGATGTGGACAGACTATGGCTTTTAAAGTGATGTACTCAAGTGACGAGACTACGAACATTCGGACTCGTATTCCACTGAAAAACGACTTAGATAATTTATAAATTAGAGCTCTTGTAACGCTTCTATGCTTTCGATTTGATGTATCCTAGCAAGGTATATTCGAAGTTGTCGTTAGAAATTGTCTTTTCAACAAGTCTCTAGCGGATTTCACAGCAATTGTGTGTTATTTTTCAATTAATGAAACACTACATGTAATAATATAGCCAACGAATTTTCAAACCGTCTATGCATAAACGTATGGCGCGTTTTTAGGGTCAAAATTAAAACTAACTTTTCCCCATTTTCTTACCTGCGAAGTAAAATGTCACGCATTTCCTGTCTTTGAAATAAGACATCGTACATCCCTTTTGACCTACGAAACAATACATGCCGCTTTCCTTGAATTCCAAAACAAAACATTCCGCGTTTCCTGACTTCTCAAAATATAACGTCCGGCATGTTCTGGACTTTCACTGTAATAAATTACCGCATTTGCTGACTAAACGATACAAAATATCCTGTATTTCCTGCTGAACAGCAATTTTACTTCAAAATGAAAATTATCTGGTTACAAACTGACATTCGCCTTCATTGCTTCATTCTGGATTTGTGAATGCGCGTGTTCTGACTTCTCACTTCTACCAGGCGTTCCTTGTCCGCGCAGGCCTGGACACAACAATATTAAAACATGTGACCTTCATGTGACCCTGGGCAACTTTCGCGCCCAGCGTAATGGCGACCACCGCTAGTCTTTCCGCTGTTCAAGAGAAAATCTTATCAGGCGCCAGCTACTCGCAGATTTTAAATCAATTTGTTAGACGAATGCGCCTTCAATACATATTTAACGGGGAAGACAGCGAACCTCACCCTTTTCCACGTCAAGTCAGACTGGGAACCACAAGTCCACAATCAAATTCACGGCTGAAATCTCAAAAACAGAAAATACATTCTTGGACACGAAAGTGTACAAAGGTGACAGATTCCACAGGAAATCTATCCTTGACGTGCGAACACATTACAAACCTACAGAGACCTTTCAATACACGAAATTTTCTATTCGTGTCACCCACCAGGCGTCACGAAAGGCTTCATCAAAGGAGAAGCATTAAGGCTTCTAAGAAAAAATTCCTCTCAATTTATTTTTGAGGAAAACATGAGAGAGCTCGACACACGCCTTAAGAATAGAGGTTACTCCCAAAAAAATGGGTGGGGGTGTGCCGCTTGGCTATAAAAACCCTTACCCTGTACCAGAGCACAAAACGCTAATTTTTGCGACCCTATTCCAGACTAAATGTTGAAAAAGATACCCTGTTCCAGAGGATTTCTAACGATTTTTTTTCTAACTCAAAAGGCTAAACTACTAAGCAGCACTGTTAACGTGTAGCTGTAAAGCTTCTTTCATACTCCTACGCGTTTCGTTTCGTCTGAGTAACGTAGACTTCGTCTACCCTATTCCAGAGTATAAAATTAACGATCTTCGTGCCAACTTCTTGGAAACTGATACCCTGTTCCAGACCAAAAATGCCTTTTGGTATACCCTGTTTCCAGAGCAAAATGCTAAAAATCCATACTATGCCCCCCTCGTACCTATATAGCGTATATAAGGGAGTACCCCCCCCGGGGAGGTTACCCAGTTAGAACTGTGGAAAAACACCTCTCAGAAGTCAAATTCTCAAAGACAGGAAATGCGTGACATTTTACTTCGCAGGTAAGAAAATGGGGAAAAGTTAGTTTTTAATTTTGACCCTGAAAACGCGCGCCATATAAACGCACTTTTTAAACCTTACAATTAGTTCTTGGTGTCCAAAATAAATCACTCCGAAACAAACTTCTGAAGTTAAAACGCCCACAAAATTGTGAAATAAAAAAAGTAATATTGCTGATTGTTTAAAGTCATAAAGGGAGCTTTTAAAAGCTAAGCGTTTCCTAATTGTGTCAGGTGTCTGTCATGCAAGAAACATGATCCAAATGATGGTCCCACTAAATATTTAATTACACTAAACACTCTAGATCTAGAAACTAGCAAGGAGGACTTGTTCGGCTTGGGTCTGCTTCATTGGTGCCATCAGCATCTTCCGTTCGCAATTTGTTGCAGAATTCTCTTCGCTTTAATTTCCTTTATATTGGTTCAGTTTGCTTACTCCACACAATTGTTGGGAATAACAAGGAACTAGGAAGCGGATTATGGTAGGTTGTCTTCAAATGTGCGTTAAGGAAAAACGACTTCGAAATAGCTACGTATTTAGTAAAACCAGGGCGCTAAAATGCCTTCTCCCGCCCTGGTAAAACAGAACACACGCGCGCGGGCAGCCCGTATTTTATTGTTTTCGGAATGTAGTACCAACTTAAACAAAGAAAAGGAAAGAAAGAAATACCGTTATAGGCGACCAAAATATAAAACAAGCAACACTGCTCATAAGTTGCGCGCCAGCACGAAATATACTTTTGATCATTTATTCCATGAATGAACCAACTCGTAGCTTCATTCTAATAATATTTATGTTCAGTAATTTATATCCACAGGCATTGTTGTCAAGCCACCATTTTGGAAAAGAAAATTGTTTTTATGTGAAAAGAAATAGTTCATGGCAAACAATTTTCGTAATATTTGAATTCTATATACGATAACAGACAGAATATTTTGCTGTTCAAATTCGAGCTTCAAAGCTGGCTGTGCTTGAAAGAGTGTCACTTTCCTAAGTTGTCCATACTAAGGCTGTCCACAAGTTGCTCTGCTACTGTTTTGAAAATTATCATATATCGAGCAACTCTTTTCCCTTCGAGCAACTTTTTTTCCATTCTGAGCAATTTTTACCCATTCTGAGAAACCGGAACAGCTCACTGCCGCATGTTTCGCAATGCTTAAAGTTATTAGATACTTTTGCAATTTCCTATATAAAAGGGTCACACAGGGCATAGTGCTGGAGGGTTAGTTGTTTAAGTGATATTGGTAGGTCAGGGCTTATTTTAAAGAAAATGCAGCAATTGCAAGATGCAGCATTGGATCAGTGAAACTACCGATGATGCGGTGATGCTACGATATAACGAGAACAAGCGAAATGGCTTACTCGACGAGCTACAGCTACATGCCAGTGCTGTTGTATACATGCAGAGTCCATAAAGGAGAAACATTCAAGAGAACTTACTTTACCAGCTGATACTCAAATACATGTTATATGTTTATTTTATAAGTGTGATACAACTGTTCACACATTGAACATAGGGTTTTTGCTGGTAACCAATGGCTTGAAAATGATGTGTATTCCTATTTAACCGTAATATATATGTTGGTTTTCAGAAGGACAAGGCTATTTAACAACTCTAGCTAACTGCAGTAAAATTGCATGAAAATGGTTCGAAATTTTAATTTCACAGGTTAATTATCATGTTTTTAATTTAGAACAAATGACAGAAAAGAGCAGCTTTCTTAATAAAAGAAAAAGAAATGTTGTATATACAAGGCTAAAAATATATTATAAAAAGATTAAAACCGAACGTTTTCGACTAATGTCATCATCAAGGTTGAGAAATGTCGAGAAACTTGCGGAAAATTTTCCCACGGACTTAAACAGGTTTTTGCAGAAAAAAGTAGGAAGATATTTAAACCAACAATTGATAGCAGATGGTGCGCTAATGGTTGCGTCAAGGCCTGTTTATATGAAGAAAAGTTTAAACATTGATTAGACGTGTGCGCGGCTTTGTAATGATTTGGACGCCTTTAAAAGCATTAATAAATCAGCTTGCACGCATGGCCATGTTGAAGCACGCAACACGGAAAATACAGAACTTTAAGAATGTTTTATTACCAATAATATTTAGTTTATACTTCGCGACTCTTTACTTATCACTTTTGAATTTTGGCTTTCGCGATCGTAGAATTTCGGGTGTGCAAAGCTGTATGTCCTAATGCTAGTAGCAGATTAATAATTATCATAAACAAGTTTGAGCAACTTTTTCAGAAATGTCGAGCAATTTGTGAACAGTCTTAGTCCATACATTCGTTTGTAAATTTTCCCGCTGACTTAAATAGTTTTTTGCCGAAAAAAAAAAACAGTAGAAAAATATTGCACCGATAATTGATAGCAGATGGTGTGTTAATGGTTGGTTCGATTCAGGGCCTGTTTATGAAAACAGGTGAAACATTAGACATTCGTGCGCCTTTATAATGGATTGAAACTGAATTTTGCGGACGGCTTTATTTTAATGTTGGACAAAATTGGGCGTAGAAGTTTCGACTTTGTCCGAAATGATATTTGCTATTCAACTTTACAAATTAATGTTGACAACATGAATAAAATGTCTAACTTCAACTAAATGTGGCATATACCATAAAACAGTAAAAGTGCTTTTAAGTTCGGCTTAGAGATGAGAAAGAGTTAATTTCAAAATAATAATGTTCTTGCATGTTGACGCCACACGGGCTGAAGTACAGTCAATAGTTTGTACTTCGCGACTCATTACTTATCACTTTTGAATTTTCCCACGTGTGATTTTTTTAATAAGTCCCTAGCAGTTTCACCTCGATTGTGTCTCATTTATCAATATTGACAAACTATTAAGCCTGGTTCACACTTGTGACATAAGCATAACATAAACATAAGCATCGGCATAAGGATGTTCACACGTGCACTTGTGATATAATCATAAGAAAAGCGACGGTTCACACTTGTGAAATAAGCATAAGCATAAGCATAAGCAAAAGGAAACATTTCCTTTTTATTATGCTTATACTTATGCTTAAGTGATAGGACCACTGACTATACAACAAGGTGTTACAGAGCGCAGGTAACCTGGAAGCCTTTTTTACGCAAGATGGCTGTTGGAGTTGCTTTACAGATACATAGTCCTTACAGACATGTGAACTAACAGTTAAGTTTTTATTTTAGGCCATGTTCTCCTCAGAATTGGTTAGTATTCAGAACGCTTGTCTAACTACAGTGCTAACATGGATGTTTGCAGCAGGGGTTTTCATTTGCCACAAGTTTGTGAAAATCTGTTCCGTGAAGAAACAATACTTGGCTTACGTGGTGGTGGGATTAGGTAAGAAATTAGTGTTACTGTTTAGTAATATGAAATAAGAAACAAATAAACGAGAAATACTGCAAGAAGCGAAAAGCGGCAAGTGTAAAATGAGAAGCGAATGCGAGAAGGAGGTGCGGAGAGCGTACGTTTTAACGAAATTGGAAAGAGTGGGGGAGGGATGAAAGATCCCGTGTCTGTTCCTAAAATATATCTGGAAGCATTTATTTTAGCGTCTCAAGTTTAAGCTCACGTATCTGGACTAATAACAAAACATATTGCAGCCTTCTCCACCCAAAGTTTGAGTTTTTCCTGTTTAATATTTAACAATAATACATAATAATAGAATACATTTATATAGCGCCAAAATCCAAACGTCCAATGGCGCTTTACAATATTAATTAAAAAGGTTGATAAAATACTGGAATATTAAAAATTAAAAATTAATCATGGAATATTAAAAATGGAATATTAAAAATTATTAAAAAGAATAAAAACGATGTAACGTAATACAAGAAATAAAATTAAGTTAAACAATGCAAGTTTATGTATAATAAGCTTGTTTAAAAAGATGAGTTTTTAAAAGTGACTTGAAAGAGTCCAGCGAATGGGCTCATCTAACTTTCAGGTAAGGTGTTCCACAATATTGGGACGGCGATAGAAAAGGCCCTCCGTCCATAGCTTTTCTAATTCATATTTGTGAATAGTCAACAAGTTTTGCAATTTAGATCTCAAACATCTAGTTGGAGTATAGCTTTTGAGAAGATCTTTTATGTGAGAAGGTGACAAGTCATTCAGTGCCTTGTAAGTCAGTAATAAAATCTAAAAATTCACACGTTCTTTGACAGGTAAAGCCTGGTTTTCACTAGCGACGCAAGCACAAGCGCAAGCATAAGCGCAAGCACAACAGTTCTGCGCAAGTGAAAACGAACGCAAGTGACAAGCATGATCATTGTGCTTGGGCTTGTGCTTATGCTTGCGTCAAGCCAGTTTTCACAGTGAAATAAGGGCTTTTGTGCTTGCGCTTATGCTTGCGTCGCTAGTGAAAACCAGGCTTAACCAATGTAGATCTTTTAGTACCGGTGTTATGTGGGCATATTTATGAGTCATGCAGATGAGTCTTGCTGCAGCATTCTGTACACTTTGAAGCTTTTGAAGTGTGCGCTTTAATTTGCGACACCAAACAGTAGGGAATTGCAATGATCAATACAAGATGTGACAAAAGCATGCACCAGGATTTCGGCAGATTCTTGCGTTAGAAATTTCCTTATTTTGCTCAGATTGCGAAGGTACCAGTGATAAAACGCTGATTTGCATACTGCAGTAATATGTTTCTCAATGGACATAGAAGAGTCGAACACAACACCAATGTTTTTTTTGCTGATAGAGACGACTGGATGATCTCATCGCACACAGACATCCATGTATCAATTTCGTGAATACATGCCGGTCTCAATCCTTCCCTTGGCTATTAACGCATTGTTAATTGAAGGTTTGAAGGTCATATAAATCTGACTGTCATCTGCATAGAAGTGAAAATCGAAGTTATGTCCACGAATAAGATCAGCTAGAGGAGACGTGTAAAGAATAAACAGTAGTGGACCCGGTACAGATCCCTGAGGTACTCCACACGGTAGATCCCGACATGATGATTGGCCATTTTCGACTTTTACAAACTGTTTACGTCCAGATAGATATGACGCAAACCAGTCAAGTCCATGGGCTTTTTTTTTCGTTCTGAGCCTGGGAGGGGGGGGGGGGGGGGGCAGATAGTGCCCCCCTATGTATCTCGAAAAGTATTGACGCTATGAAAATGAAACTTACGTGGTGTGTAAAGCATCCGAAAATCTTTATTTTAGTGGCAGTCATGTGTCAATTATGACGTCATACACGCTACAATGACGTCGTGCATTAAAAAAATCCGCCATCTTGGATCCTAAATTTTGGATTTCTAAATTGTTCAGAAATGTCAGAAAATCTCCAAATTTGTTTTGAAATAATTAGGAAAAATATAAAGATGCTAAAACGGCAAAGATTTGGGGAGGATTTCATCGTAAAAAGCAAACATTTTTTGAAAACTGAAAATTAAGCTAAAAAACAACAACAAAATTTGGGTAAAACGATCTGTATCTCGAAAAGTGTTTGTGCTATAAAAATTAAAATTATGTGGTGTATAAAGCATTCAAACATGTTCATTTTAGTGACAAACACGAATCAATTATGATATCATATCACGCCAAAATAACGTCATACTTTAAAAATGTCCGCCATCTTGGATCCGCCATCTTGGATTTTTCAATTGTTCAGAAATGTCAGAAAATCAACAAATTTGATTTGAACAAATCGAAAACAATATGAGGATGAAAAATTGCAAAGGTTTTGGAAGAAACGAAAATCTCATGAAAACGGAAATTTAAGCTGAAAATACCAAATTTGGCTAAAACGGCCTGTCAAAACTTGGTTGCCATAGAAACATAAAGTCATGTGACCAAAAAATGGACACACCAAAATGTTCCCAGATAATTTGTAGGAAAAAGTCATAAAGTTTGGCTATGATTGCTTGAATGCTCTTTAAGTACGATAAATTTGAAGTCAGCGCGGGCACTTTCTGCCCCCCCCCCCCCCCCCCCCCCCCCCCCCCCCCCCCCCCCCCCCCCCAGGCAGAATAGGGTTAAAGGAATCTTCATAGTTCGTCGTCATTCAATTTTGGCTATTGCCTTACATTTTTGAATATCTTCAATCGAAGGTTTTTGCAATTTGACGTTAACATGCTGTTACCATAGCAACCGATTTTCCAAATTTGGAATATTTTTCTTGTAATAGAAAGTTTTACATTTTTTAGATCATCTTAGCATTCTTTTATTGGTGTTATTTATTTTTGAGTCGTTTTTTATTTTTTTTTTCGGCATATTGAAAAAGTCAAGAACTCCACGATGGAGGTTGTTCGGAAATCATGACGAAATTATTTAGCATTTAGTAGTTGTTATGGTTTATACATTTCAAGTTTGTCATGTATTTCAACTAAATGTGACTGGGGTTGTGGCTACTCTATATCATAGGACAACGTGCGTATGTAATTTTCCATACTGTCATGAGAAGAAGGCTGGTAGTGGCCAGCCGAAATAAGGTCTAAATTTTAAAATTCTACGTTTTATTGCTTTGCTCCATTTTTTCATATGATATTTTTAGCCTACTAGATCCAACGTATATCAGCAGGATTGTTGCTCGCGGTTGCTTGATACTTCTAGAATTAACCCGTAAAAAAAGCGCTGTCTGATTAGGGTTATTTGAATTACTCACTATAATGCTTCATCACCATAGCATAAATAATTTGTAGATACAGGAAGGGGGTCTTTCTGCCGGCCTCGAAGAAAAGCCCAGCCCCCAAATAGTTAACGCTGTGAGGTATAAACCCTCGTATACAAAAAAAAAATCCTCGTGCAAGTTTCAAGCATTGCTGGTTCAATACAGGCTGCTAAAGTGTACACCATATATTTTTCTATTCTAGTGTTCCACTCTTATATGATGGAAGTACATGCTATTGGAAAGTAAGTACATTAATATTCATTTTTTAGTTCCATCGTTTAATCATCTAAGGTCATTCCATCGAAATAGAACTTACAATAGATTTTCATTCAAACTTTGCCTATTGGTTGTTTATCTTAAGGGAACTTAAATTTTGAAATAAAAAAGGGGGGTCCCGGTATTCGTTTAGGAACAATAGGACCTTGTATATACCCCTTAAATCCTTACAATATCAGCTTCCAGAAACGTTTTTTATTAGCTAAGTTCACGTTGCCGGTGATTATTTATTCTTCTGCAATAGAAATTGGTCTATATTTATTTTATAGAAAGAAGGTGATTGCTAGACTCGAAATAAGAGAAAAAATTGATAGGTCACCGTACTCGTTTACGAGAAAACGACGATTCGGCTCTCTGGCGAGCTTAGCCGTAAAGGAAAAGCCGCCATTTTCTTAATGTGCGCGCGCTAATTACGTGTGAAATCATGCGCAGTAAGGATGCGCAATGCAATACTAAGGAATAACCTTAAATAACATAATCCTCATTAATGAAATTCCTTGCAGTGGCCCTTATTCAAATTGGCGTCCGCCACGAGTTAAGATTGTACGAAATGAAACAAGTAAACGCGCAGATGACGTCTACGCCTATAACTTCAGCTCCAAGTACCAAAGCAAGTACCAAAAAGCAAGTACTAAAGCTGACACTACCCAAGGTACTACTATTGGAAACAGTCATCCATCGACAACCGCTGCTAAAATTTATCCTTTGGTGGCGACTGCTAAATTCAACCGCCGAATGATAGTATTGTTATCCGCAGTAAACGATACCTCTATAAATCAATCTGAAAACATCAAACCACACACCTACGCTGGTCCAACCCAAGGCATAAAACTGAAAAACAAAAGCAGCTCTTCACCAATGACAGATGCTAAAAGTCAACCACCAGTGGTAGCATTGCCATCCGCAGTAATGATACCTCTATAAATCAAACTGAAAAACATCAAACCACACACCTACGCTGATCCTACCCAAGGCATAAATCTGAAAAACCAAAGCAGCTCTTCACCTTTGACAGATGCTAAAAGTCAACCACCCAGTGGTAGCATTGCCATCCGCAGTAACGATACCTCTATAAATCAAACTGGAAACATCAAACCACACACCTACGCTGGTCCTACCCAAGGCATAAATCTGAAAAACCCAAGCAGCTCTTCACCTTGACAGATGCTAAAAAGTCAACCACCCATGCGGTAGCATTGCCATCCGCAGTAACGATACCTCTATAAATCAAACTGAAAACATCAAACCACACACCTACGCTGGTCCTACCCAAGGCATAAATCTGAAAAACCAAAGCAGCTCTTCACCTTTGACAGATGCTAAAAGTCAACCACCCAGCGGTAGCATTGCCATCCGCAGTAACGATGCCTCTATAAATCAAACTGAAAACATCAAACCACACACCTACGCTGGTCCTACCCAAGGCATAGATCTGAAAAACATAACCAGCTCTCCACCAATGACAGATGCTAAAAGGCAAAGTGACAGCATCCTACACCAAAATGAACGGCAACTACTGCCACAAATACAACTTGGAACAGCCCTCGACCAAAAGACACACATACCAGCGGTTGTACCACCGAGGATAGCACTGTCACAAACACTCCACCTCAAACAGCAACAGACCCAAGTGACAGTGTCAACTTCGCAAGGCAACATTACCAGTGCAACGGCTCAGCTATTTACAACAACAGTTCTCCAGTTGAGATTCCCAGTAAAGACGGCAACTTGGTAAGTTCTCTTTCGTTGTTAGGCGTGAAATCAGAGTTCCATGTAGGCATAGTCACTGTTTTAGCAGCATACCAGTTACAGTCAGATTTATAAAGACTAAAAGAACATCCACTATTGGATCTTTTGATAATCTATTAAAATATTATCTTTTTAGTTCACGGTCCACTGATCCACGATTTTTTAACAGCACACAATAGCATTAAATGTACCGTAGACCTTCAAGGGACGATTTTTTTGCGATTTTATTTTTCAGGCCAAACTAAACATTACTTAGTTTAGCTACAATTTTCAAAAAAAAACTATTTTCAAAATCTTGAAACGCGCGCGACGGTTATCCACAAAAAAGTGTTTTCAAACAAAATTCCTATAACCCGCTAACTTGACTGAAAAATTGCAAAGATCGAAAAAGCCTCACACCGTTTTTGAGATTAACGCCCTGTGATTGATATAATGCAGTAGTTTTGTTGTTGTACGGTCAAATTCGATACTCGATAAATTGCGTTTACAACAGCGCGCTTATAATTGTTTCGTGAAGGCACACCCGCGGAAGGCCGACGGTAACCTTAAAAATGAGAGGAGACGTTAATTTGGGCAAACAGGGGTAAACATTTAAGCGTACGTATTTATAAGCTGTATGTATGTAATCCTTTATTTATTTTGGTTGGCTTAACATTTTCCCAATTATAGTAAAGTACTGACAAAGCCACGTTTTTTACTATAGCAATAGTCTGAGGAGTTAAACCAACCAGCTAACAATATATCGTGAATTTCTGGAGTCACACAACTGCTATATGTTTGTCTTTTGACGAGGTAAGTTTTGTTTCCTTTAAATTGCTGACGTTTCGCATTGTACTTGTTCACATCTATATATTGGTATAAATATATTATACAACATATATTTTATGCTAGGTAAACGGGAGATTTCAAGTACAGAAGTCAGCTGTTTACTAAGCACTACGACATTATTGATAAAATGGAGGTTGTGCTTTTCAGCATCTCCAATAGTTGCGGTAGTATTCTCTCTTGCATTATTGACGTTCATAAGGTATGTGAAAACATTAAATGTGGCCCTCTTGCTTATCTCGTGTAACAGTTACAGTTGTACCTATTTACAACAGAGCCACACTGGTCAGCGTAACAAAGACTGACGCGTTTCGTGAAACCGTTTATATAAAAGAACGCAAGAGATATATTTTACTTACGCCCATCCAGACGGGGGGCGCTCCAACTTTTACTGTTCCTGATATTCAAGTAAAGCCGCCAGCGTTTCTACTATATCTAAAATATGATCTGGGAACAATTTGGTATGTCATTGTTTACTGAAGCTGCTGTTACCTACGGCAACCATTTTTTCACAAGGCATGTTTCTCTAAATTTTAATTTTCCTTTTCTAAAGGAAGAAAATAATTTTCTTGCAAAAATTTTAAAGTTTTGCTCATTTTAGCATTATTTTATTGGTTTCGTTTACTTTTGAGTCATTCCATTGTTGGTGGTTTTATGATGTTTTGGAACAATACAAGAAATCCAAGATGGACGTACTATATACTACCCAAGGCTTCATTGTCGTAGCTTTAATGCTCTTGGAGTGACAGATGGCGGGCCTCTGAAGACCACCTCCTCCCTTCCCGTCCCAGCAGGATAAAGCCCAGTCGAATAGTCCACTTGCCTTGTTTTCCATTTATTATTTGCGGCGCTCCCCACTAAAAGAACGCGCTAGAGCCCTGGAACAGGCCAATTGAAACGCGAGTCTCGATTCAGTGTCTCATTGAAAAAAAGTTTGAATTTTGTTACACTGGATAAAAAGTAATTCACTCTTAAGTCACTCTCAAATTTCCAGTTTAGCTGTTAAATAATTTCTTGCGGATATTTTGATTTTTGTTCACGTTAAAGTTACCATGGCAACCGCGTTTTAAATCAAGTTTACATAATTTTTCGAATTTTTCAGGACATAATTTCTCGTTCTAACGGTAATTTTTCAAGTTGACAACATTGCAGTATTAGTATATTTTTAGCATCCATTATTGTTTTGGCAATAATTTTGAATCGTTTTATGCTATTCTTCCGATGTCATGTGTGAACTCATGGTGAAATCCAAGATGGCTGATTCACAGATGCCTGGTTTAATGACGTAATATGACGGTACGACCAACAAATAACCACATTGACTGACGTAAAAGCAAACGAGCTTCAAATACTCATTAATAATTCATAAAGACAATACAAAATACAAGAATGATTAATGAGTGTCTTTATTTTTGCTCAATTTCCTCGTCTAAACAACTAGGGTAGAGTGATTTCTATCAAGAATAGATCAAGATTGCCATCTTTTACCGAGCGTTTATATGAAAAAGTTGTCCCTGTTGACCGAGCCAAAACTTGGCCCTCTCGGGTTCGCGCTCGCGCATGCTCTATATGGTCCCGACTTGTCCCTGGTAGCTGAAACAACAATAGCCAAAGTACTTACATGGAAAAAAGTTGGCCCGCCCCCAGGGTCACCCTACTTCAAGCGAGTACCCTCCACCCAGGGTTACCCTGCCCCCCGAGCCCTTTGCGATTTCTCGTGTAAACGGTTCGCTGTTATTTAAAATAAATGTATGAAAAAGTTCTCCCGCCCGGGGTGGCTCGGTGTGGATGGGTAACCCTCCTACTAGGGACAGGCCCTTGGAGTTAGTTTTTTTTACAGCAGTTATAACAACTCGAAGCAGTGTTTTATCAGAGTATAAATACACTCGAATTCGGGCGTCCTGTCTTTACGGCATGATAAAACACTGCTGCTCGTTTTTTTTTAACTTCATTATTATATAGGTACTGATGAAATGACAGGGATTTTTCCTGTTAACTAAAAAAATGATATATCTAATCGCGCGACTGAAGACACTATTTTCACCTTTCAACATGTGAGGATATTGATGTCGTCATGGTTACTGACACGATAAGCCAAGTGCTAGCTTAATAACTTAATAAACAGTAAATATACAACACAAAATGTCAGTCTATATCCCAATATGTGTTTATGTGATTTTTGCGATAGTGTGAAGTGAAGTTGTTATATATATTTTTACATAATTGTTTGAACAAGATCCAAAAGTCTGGGCGAATTTTTGTTGGCACAAGAACCTTCTCCTTTCACTGGCACTTGGACAGCTGGTGTACATTTTAGACTTCAAAGTTCTTCAAGTCAAGAAATGACCACGCGGTGAAGTACATCAGTACAGCAGCGTGTATAACGAGCTACCATGGCAATAAAACACTTCAGCTTTTTTACCTATCATCATGTATTTTGCCACATAGCTTTCATCGCCTCTTGCTGCAATACAAGGAGCTGGAGTAAGATCGTGAGACCCGATTGTTTTCTTCAAGTGCCTAATGAAGCTATAGACAATACATACTATAGAGTGAGAAATGTAATTTAATATCTCTTTTCCACGGTTAACTTGTGATATTTGAATAAACAATAAGAGTTGAACATAGAAGCGAGGCAATTTCGGGCACAAGACTTCGGGCACAAGCTGCCCCAAAAAACAACGTGTTTGTCTAGAGTTTTCTTAAACCCTTTTAATATAAAAACAGTTTTAAACTGTAGAAGAAATACGTATTATTTTAGTTTTCGGTGTTTTTAGACAAAACACTTTTGTCATTAATAAAGAGTAGATTCGCATCAAGCAACAGCGAGATCATTTTACGATCTTTACGGCAAACGTTTACCAAAAGAGTCTGTATCTTCTTCTCTGTTTTTAAAAACTATTATTTTATTACTAACATAGTTCAAGGAACTCTAGAAAATCATGATGTTTTTCAGCTTGTGCCCGAAATTGCCTCGCTTCTATGTTTTAACTGTATTGTTATGCAAATATTTCACGGTTAACCGTGAAAAGGGCTATTGCATGGTGGTATGAATCGGTCTTCTGCAGCATTGTTGTGGATTCAGATATCAGTTTAAACGGCGCAAAAGACTCAAATCAAATGCAATAAAACAGGGCAACTTAATGCGAAGATAACCGTCAGAGAATAGGTTTAGTACACATGCTGTATAGGTGAATAGGTAAATATTACTTGTATGTTTTTTTAAACAAGAAGTCTCCGCTATAAAAGGAGGGCACCTCTCTGAACTTTCACATCGTCGTTGAGTCAAGTATCCTGTATAGTAAACAAGCTTCAAAATATCATGAAACAAAAAAAATACGATATAAATCATAAATCTGTTTACAGAACATTCTTTGCAAAAGAGAAATGTGTTTTCAATCATTAAGGTTTGTAGTTAAATCAATTGTTATTTATCATATGTTATGATGTTACCCAATGCGATTTTTATCCAAAAACCAAACTTTTAATGCTCAAAACATGGCGAGCCCACGAGGTTTTACAAACGTAATCGGTTCACGTGACATAATTCCAGGTAAGCAACGCATACTCAGAAAAATAACATAAAATGATAATATTAAAATAAAGTCAGTATAAAACAATTTCAATGTTAGTCGGGACAACGTTTTACGTCAATCGACAACTAGAAATGGAGAATGGCCGGGTCAGCGCCCTTTTTATACCGAACTTCTTGTTTAAGGATTTTGGCGTTGCAAATGACATCTATATCGAAGAAGAGAATCAGAAGACTGCCGTTTAGTCGAGGTGCATTAAGGCCTGGTTCCTGCCTACTTGACGGAGGTACGGGGGTGGTCTTCTAAAATAAAATAAACGATAGCGATCTCCAGGGCAATCTTGACCAAATACCATTCAAACTTTATTTCCATATGTTTTCATATTTTGATCACGTGACTAACCACGCCTAAATTTTTGTAAGGAATTATATTGACTCGAAATTCCCACCAGTTAGCGGTCACTACTGAAACAATTTTACATCTGAGTTTATGACTGCCTAGACTTACTTTGGAACACCCAGTTAGAATGAGTCAAAATTATTGTAAATTGTCTTGCTAGTGTTCTAATTAAATCTTGGAGCAGGACTGGCACTAGCGGGAAAACAGCTACATAGCACTTTATGCTGTTAAATGTTTTTGTACCATTCCAATCGGATTGCTTGATTTCCTCTCAGGATAAACGTTTTTATGGGTAAGAACTTATCTTCCATGCGGCTAGTGGCGAGAATCCATAACGATGGTTTGCTTGGATTATAGGGCGTGGCTATTCAGCGTGACCCTGTGGTAATTAAAAAAAAAAATTCTTAGTTTTCTTCTTTTGATTATTCGACCATGTTTAGTCCCATTATCGCGACGTTAAGTATGATATTTTAAAAATACTCACAAGAATAGCGAGCATTTAAGAACCAGGCTTAATTATTCACCCGAGTTATAACCTTATCTTATAATAGACTAACCATGATATAGGATAATGTATTTTCGAGCAATTTGATTGGTTCCATTACTCATGGTCTCAGTAGGCCATATATTTGGAAATGAACCGAAGTTCAAGTTTGTTTGTCTCGGGCAAAAAATGGCGGAAACTTTTTTGTCTTTTTCTATTTTCCTCGTAGAAATTCAACAATTTCCCTGTGGTTTGTATATTATTAAAACAATTATTCGCCTCAGGCTCGTAAATATTGGTGACTATAATATACTCACCACAGGGATATTGCAATTTTGGACAATCTGATTGGTTCCCTACTCAAGGCATATGAGGCAATGTACCATTACTACCTTATTTGGGAATCCCGCTAATTACTATAAATATCCCATTTTTCCTCAGTTTTTACTTCCGTTCTTTCCCAGTAATTTTTAATTGCAATATCCTGTGGTGAGTATATTATAAAACAATTTATTCCACTCAATCTCGTCGTACATAACTCATAGCCAACTCGGCTACGCCTCGTTGGCTATGAGTTAATGTGCGACTCGATTTCGTGGAATAATTGTTAAATATTCACTTCGTCTTCGGCAAATAATTGGTAAGTATGCGCCACAGTAGTTGCAGCTTCCCAGTGACCGGGCAGCTAGAGTCTAGTCTATTTTGCAGGTGATTTGTAGCATTGTTACAGTAGTCCGACACTATATCCGGACACCTCTCTTTACACGGTGGATGTTGGTGGAAGGAATTAACCTTTACATGAAGACGGTGAACAGTCTTTGGCACAGAAGACAAGAAATCTCTGACTTAACTTCTTGCTTGGATGGGGTAAGAGTACTTATACAAGTATGGTAGATTAACTGCCTGTTACTACAGCCCACTTAATCACAATTTTATATTTACCCTATTCGGACTGGGCTTTTTTGAGTGTTAAGCCTCGAACAATGAAACTTGGAGGGCGTATAATTAGCTTTCTAAACTGCTTAATCAGTGACGTTGAAGTTACCGTCATTGTTTTTACTAATAAAACAGTAGCCATCTTGTGACGCGCATATCTCAGTGAATTTCTTGATATTTCCTACGGCGTCAGAAAACGCACCCACAATTGGTTAAAATACGTCGACTGTCAAACTAAGATTGGACATGAACAACATCCTCGGTCCGTTAACAATGGACAAGTCATATATACTAAATTGTTTCAATAGTAAATAAAGTTATCCCTCGGGTGCAGACTCTTACCACCCCCATCCCCCTCCTAATACATTTGCTCTCCCCATGATTCTAAATAGCGTCAATAAAACGTCTCAGGGACGATTGTTATTAGGGAGTCGAACTCGTATCTTTTTGATTATCTTTGATTTGTAGGAAATTATCGCCAGCTGTCATTGTTGGCCTGGTGGCAGCTATCCAAGGCCATATACTTTTTCGATTATTAAGCATAACTTTGCACGAGAACATCACATTTGGATCACTACAATTTACAGGAGAGGTCATCATAAACAGGTTAGACATTCAAGAGGAGGGTTAATTAAGGGACTGTCTACAAGCCAGCTCGTCAGTTAAACATGTAAAGAACGGCGATTGACTCCGGTTTTCCACAACAGGAAGCGACTAGGATCGAGCCCCCCCCCCCCCCCCCCCCCCCCCCCCACTCCCTCATATACGCTATATAGGTACGTGCCGCTGGACAGGGAATGTGTTTTTAAGCATTTTGGTCTGGAACAGGGTATCAGTTTCCCAGAAGTTAGCACAAAGATCGCTACTTGATACTCTGGAATAGGATTATGTTAGTCAGATGAAACGAAACGCGTAGGAAAGAAGCTTTACAACTACAAGTTCGCAGTGCTGCTTACCAGTTTAGCCTTTTGGGTTCCTCCCCGGACCCACATCATTTTGGTCAGATTCCCCGGTACCCATTTTATACTTCTGGGTGGATAGAGACACTAGTTGTATTAATAATAGTTGCTTTATATTACAGTTATCAACAAGACTTTCTATTTATTTCATTAGTTGCTGGATTAACGGAACTTTGTGGACTTACAAAGGACCTGTTTTGGCCATACTACTGGTACAGTTCAGCCCTCGTGTTGAATATATAAATCTAACCGCGTAAAAGGGTTTGTATCGGGTTGGATTGAGAGGTTTCAATGGAAGCACTCATTATTACCATAGCGACCTCAGCCGGGTATTCACTATACAGTCAAACCCCTATTAAGCGGCCACCCTCAGGGAAATGGCAAGTGGCTGCTTATAGGGTTGGCCGCTTAATAGGGATTTTATTTACAGTATTATACTGATATTGAGACTTTGATAGCTGGCTGCTTAACAGGGTTGGCCGCTTAATAGGTGGCCGCTTAGCCACAGTAATACATAAACGTTAATAGAATATTGGGTAATAAATTCAAGGTTTCGTTATCAATATTTTGTTCGAGATTTTTTCGTTTGTTTCTTTTCCAGGCGAACGTTGTGGTGTTTGTGATCGTTCTACGAGTTTCCTATGGCAAGATATCCGCCAAATATGGCCAAATGTCGGTAGAGGCTACGAAGTACGTAAGTCAGTGAGTGTGACAGAGTGAATGACGTGAAATATTATACTAAAGTGGAAGTAATAAGATTATTTGTAATTATTAATGTTCAGTGGACTGTGGACTGGACATGTCGACTGGGTACGGGGCAGTGGGTGGTGGGTGGTGAGAACTAAATTTTTACTTCAAAATATTCAAGCAGTAATTAATGATGAAACTTTTTGAAGCTTCGTAATATTCCGAGAGGAGGCGGAATTTTGGTGTGGTGTTTGGTTTGGTGTTTTTTAACTTGACTTTATTTAATGTTTTTGTAATATTTATATAATTTTTCAAAGTAATTGAGCAATTTTCTGACTGATCCAAAATGACGAATAAAAGATGGCTAATTTTTGGAACTATTACATCTTGTTCATCGTCGTCATTACTATAATAAGCACGAAACGATATGTGAACCGGTTGCCATGTTTAACCCTATTTACACTGTCTTTTCGTAACGTCTTGGACAGACAGTGCCTCCTTTTTATCTCCAAAGGAATTTAAGAGCGCGCGCGCTGAGGATTATTTGTAGACAAATATGTACTGGCGGCCGCTGCAATAACTTTGTACGGATTTAACTCCCTTAAATAGTCGGTGACCCCTGCTTTTTTTTAAGGTAGATTAACTTGTTTGCCATTTTTTGCATATTTTGAAAAAAGATTTTAAAAAAATTAGTGTTGGAAGTTTATTTTTTTTCGTTTTTTTCTACCGCCATGCGCCATCAAATACTACCAAAATGGCGGCTGTCAGGGTTCGCAAATGCCGCCCTTAAAGATTAGGATTATTTAAGGGACGTCACCAGCTGAATGTATTTGTAGACACCCTTCTATAAAATTTGGCAAAGAAAGTTCGTCTCCAGCGATTCATTTGTAACATTTCAAGACTAACAGTCACCGAGGCCATATCGAGTTACGAGGACCGATTATTCAAAATTAGGGCGATCTTTCACTTAACTTATCTCCGAAACAAAGTCGGTGAACCCCCAATTTTTTTGCATTTCTGACATAAGTAATTAAGAGGCCCTGACTGGAAATATGGAGAATCGCTGGCCAGGCTGGGAAAATCGAAAATCCTGATAATTAGCCTAAATGACACTTATGGGGAACTATCTTCGAAAATAATACTTAAAGTTTCTGGAAATTTATACTTTTCGAGAAAATCGAGAAAAACGAAAATACGGGTTTTGCCTAATTAATTATGCAAAAATCACATTGAAAATTGGCCAAGTTCAGTACGCTTGTATTCAAACATTTCGCATTATCAGAAAACAAGATTGATTTTTCATAATAGCATACCTCTTCTACTTTCTAGCAATTGGAAATGTTTTTTTTTGTTGTTTTTTCTCAACTGGAGCGACTATGAAAGGTTTTGCAGGGATCCTTTTAAAGTAAAACGACATTTTAAGCACTTTTTACGAGAAGGGAAAACAAAATTGCTTTGAATTTCGAAGGTAACAAACGCATTCTTTTTTATGTTCCCGATATGGAAATCACAAATTACCATTGTGTGATACAGTTTTTTTTGGCCTTAGTAACTTTCATAATATGACATACAAAATCCTTGGGCCAATCAAGGCACGCGCTTTGGGCAAAAAGCGAAAGTGTTTTTGGCGACGCTCTAAAACCGTCCCAAATTAGCATAATGCAAAATTTCTAAACCTCTGAAGTGCTTCGTCGATTTGATCTTGGTGTGTGAAGGTTTTTTTTTTTTCCCAATTTTTGACCGCTTGTGCTGTTGGAAAAGGAAAACACACCAAGAAAATAATTTTTCAAAGATGATATTAAATCAATCTTTTTATCTATTCGGGCTGTTTGTTTTTTTGGTTTGGTTATACTTTGATGGTATGAAACTGATAACCGCGGCAATTTATGGTAATCGGAAATGTAAATAAATGTCCAAATCGTCCGATACGTTTTGGCTTGGCAATTGCGTGACCGAAAGTCCACGTTGAATATTTGGTCTGCGAACTTTACAGTGACTAGGGGTTTTCTCAGTCCCTGTTTTTTACAGAAAAAAAAAATTAGGGCTGCTTTAATTTGCGATGAGTTTGTTTCCATGGAGAATGGGTGGGCGCATATATGTAATCATCCGCCAGAGCCCCGGGGTTTTGGGGGTACCCATTCTCTCTTCACACCTCCTAAGTCAACTAATTAAACATTAGACTGTAAGCTCGAGGTTGTTGTATTTCGGCTGATTAATGATGGGCGAAGCCCCGAGCCAACTATCAAAGTCGACATAAAAACCGAGCAGTTGAGCCGTCTAATTGTTTTTTTAGCATAACCAAGTTAACCCCCCCCCTGTGGTGTGTCCGTTGAGTGAACAATTAGCTGGTAAAACTTGTTTGAAGTAAATGTCCCCAGCGTACTGAAAGTAAAAAAGAAGGAAGTTTTAGTCCCTGTGAACTTCTGTGGAATTTTTATTGACTTTGAACTCTGATAAATGTTTTTTCCAGTGACTTTTAATTTCAGGTTTAGCTGCCCATTAATTTGTCCATTTGTAACAACCTTTTTGTTGACACACTCGGACAGCCATTTGGAATTTTTTTTTTCGACCAGTACAAGAGAGTTTTTTACTGTGACGACAATTAGGCGGGTAAAATAAAGCACAGGTGAGTTAGTTTTTCGCTTTGAAAAACTGAAAAATACAGAAATGTAGAGAAAATTGCCTTGTTAAAGTAAACTGGTTGACTTAAGAATTTTTTGCGACCCTCCTTTCAATATTTAAGCAACCATCCTTTTCTCATAAGCTCCCTCCCCTGTTTGAATCCGTTTTTTTTTATTTATTTTAACAATAATAATAATAATAATAATAAAAGCATTTTATTTAATACACGATAGGAATTTAAAGCAGCAATAGCTGGAATGTGGGGTTTTCCCGTGTCAATAGTAAAGGTTTTTTAAAAAATTAACAACCTAAAAATTTGAACATTTACAAGTCTAGCATCAATCGAAAAGGGTTAAAAATCAGTCTAATAATATTAAGAATTAATTATGTTGCGTTTTTTTAAACTTATTTTAACATTTTTTGTTTTTTTTTCCGCCCTATTGTTCCATTACTTTTTAAAAAAGTGTTCGATAAAACAGCGCCGCGATAGGAAAAGTGGGATTTTTTTCTTCAAGAAATTCAGTTTGCTTTGGGCGAGGTAAAAGTCAAACACACATCCCTTTTGTCCTGTCTGAGATCATAATTTAGAGGTTCGTTTTTTTTGGTGAAGCAAGTCCTGAAGAGGGAAAGCTGGTGGGACCCCGTTGGTAAGCAGTTTGTGTACAAATGACAGGATTGATTTTAAGTAGGGTTTATGCTTTTGTGATAGACTTCACTTTTCCAATTAACAGGCAGTATAGACTTTCCTCGGAGGACATATTTCCAGTCCCAGAGCGGGTACAAATGGATTTTTTTAGCGCAGCTCTTATGTGTATTCGTTTTTTTCCTAGAACTAGAAAACAAGGGTCCTTACAACATGTACCCGCAATTAAGAGACCGGTAATGATTTTTTACTGAAGGATTTTAAATGCACCTTAAAATATAATTCAACGTCCCTAGCCTTACAACCGGTAGGAAATAACGGGAATTCTTCAAAAGGCTTAACTTCTTGCGAGAAAGCTTTCTTAATTAATTTTTTGTTTAACATGGACATTCCTTTTATTCCCACAGTCCCATTTTGTCTTATGCCTTAAGCAATCTTTGTGGACTTTTAACTATTTTCCAATAAGCACTCTTTTTTTTTTTTCAAGAACAAGTTTTAGGTCAAAACAGAAAATAAGCGAGCCTGTTTTCCCTCCCTTGAGTTCCAAAAATTATTTTGAGGACCACTTACCCGTACCACTACTGTGTGCTAAATCGGAACCATTTACGGTAATTCTAAACAGCTGAAGCCAGGTTCCCCATCTTTTTTTTCAGTCCTAGACGTAAGAAACGAGTCCTGATGTTTTAATCAGGTCCTTTATATCTACCCGAAATTTAACAAAACGTACTCAATTGAAAATATCTAGACACTTTGTTTTTTCTCACAAAAACTCTGTCTCAAAGAGAGCTGAAAAGATGACAAGGATAAGTTCCCCGATTTTTCCGCCCTGTAAATCACCGACCAGAACAGGAATAGAAAAAAAGGAAAAGAAGAAGGAAGAAAAAAAAAAATTGGAAACATAATGTTTTTTATATCACCATCTTTGGAAGAGTTTTTTTGGGGAAAACGGCAAAAAAGACCAAAACCCCGAAAAATCGAGAATTTAAGGTAACCTTTTTTTCACATAATGTCAAGCTAGATATAATACGCAATTTTATATCAACAAACGTAAAACGTTCGTTGTACTTAGCCGGTAGGGGTGGTTTTTGTTTTGGCGGGGATTAGCGAAAGGATTTTCTTTTTAATGGGTACGGGAATGAACGATTTTTTTTGATATTTTGGGTTGTTTTTTTTTTGTAAAAAAGAATCAAAAATTAATACTGTTCAACGATTTTTGCTAGACTTGGCAATAACAGTCCGTAAAAGGAGTTTGTTTGTTTTTTTTTTGGCGACTGGCGTATGCGCGCAATCTTTAGAGCAAAAGACACTAAGGGTGGAGTGTGAATTACATAAAGCCTGCTTTGCCGTCGCAGAAAGGGGAGGGAGAGGAAGGTTATTTTTTGTGATTCGGCGCAAATGCCCGGAGCGCGAGGGGAAGGAGGGAAAGGGAGCTCCTGTCCCCTTTTTTTTTTCCACACGCTGTACGCTGCGCCCCTCTCCCTCCCCTTTCTGCACCGGCCACGCAGGAGGCTCGCGCGCATACTCGCCATTTTGTACATTGTACACAAAGTAACTCCATGGAGTATTGTACAGTATTTTCGTTAATCTTTTATGTTACTGTGTATTTTGGGGGAAATGAAAAAGGCATGGTAATTTTTGTGAGTTTTGTCTTGGTTCATGGAATACGGGGATGACTCGTCCCCAGTTGTCTCTCTTGTTTAGAGCCGCGCGTGAAAATAATGAGGAAACGCGCGTGGCAAGGGCGGCCAAGGCGAGCTTGTCACGTGCGTCAACTAACATGGGAGACGACTGAGGATGAGTGAGATTACGGGGGATTAGTTGCAGTCTGTTGTCAAAACAATCTAACAGTAATAGATGATATTGTACTGCAAGAGCAGATTTCTACCAGATCTTCCAGGGAGATCTTCCACAACAGAGATGCAAGGGATGTTAAATTCATTACTCATAAAAAAGGGGTTTAAATACACCAGACAATACTAATTTTTGAAATTGCATTGTACGCAGTTAGACAGATCCAAATACTGTTTGAAGCAGCCTTGATAGTCTCAATTTGGACTGAAAATATTGTTTTTAATTGGTTTTATGGAGGTTCTCTTGGCAACATTTTTGTTGTTGTTTTAATACGTTATACTTGTTTACTTCGCTCAGATATCCGGGAGAATAATGAAGCTACCTGTAGGGATTTCTTGTGCTTGACGCAGTTCATTTTGTATAGCGTAAGAACTTGTTCAACCATGCTACTCTCCCGCGCGCCCGGCCAATATTATATCGAATAAGCACGGAATAAGCAAGCACTTTTTGGAACAACTTGTCTGGACTTGAATTGGTACTTATCTTAATTAATTGACTTCTTTTTTGAAGATTATATTCTAAACATGTAGCCTACACCACGCCCGGGTACCCGAGAAGTACAACTCCCCACCTCGCCCAGCCAAGTTCTGATCCATGCTGTGGTATTGTTTTAAAAATTGGAGTGGACCTGAGGGGTTGGTTGTTATTTCAGATTTCATGACAGCAAGATGGCGCAAATTTGAGGGAAGGCTCAGGGCGATTAATCATGGAAATACCGTATTTATTTTGAAATGGCAAAAAAAGTTGCCCTTCACGATTAGATATCATGGCAAACAACTAAACATTTCAATAACATATATATGTTGTCCCCATTTCTTATTTTTCAAACATTTCAGTAATGCGGCATGTGTCAAAACTATATTGCTGTGACTCCGATCACGCAATCGCAGGTAAGTAAAGTCAGCCAAAACAAGGGTTTGACAATCTGTTCAGATCAAAGTGTAACCAAAAACCAGCAGCGGAAGTAAAGGTTGATTAATATCATCTTTTAAATTATTTCTTGTGTGTTTCCTTCAAATCACAGCGTCAAAATGGAACCTTCACACACCAGATCAATCCGAATACTTCAGTTTAGAAATTTGCATTATGCTAATTTGACGGTTTAGAGCGTCGCAAACTTTCGCTTTTGGCCAGCGCGTGCCTGATTGCCCAGATTTTTTATTTCATATTATGAAAGTACTAAGGCCAAACTGTATCACGATGGTAATTTGGATTTCATATCGGACATACCAAGATGCGTTTTTTACCTTTGAAATTAAGCAATTTTTCCCTTCTCATAAAGTGCTTGAAATGACGTTACTGTAAAGAACCCTGCAACCTTCCTAGTCGCTCCAGAAACAAAACATTTCCAATTGCTAGAAAGTAGAAGAGGTATGCTATTATGAAAATTAATCTTGTTTTCTGATAATGCGAAATGTTTGAATACAAGCGTACTGAACTTGGCCAATTTTCAGTGTGATTTTTGCATAATTAATTAGGCAAAACCCGTATTTTCGTTTTTTCTCGATTTTCTCGAAAAGTATAAATTTCCAGAAACTTTAAGTATTATTTTCGAAGATAGTTCCCCATAAGTGTCATTCAAGCCAATTATCAGGATTTTCGATTTTCCCAGCCTGGCCAGCGATTCTCCATATTTCCAGTCAGGGCCTCTTAATTATCTAACTGTGGTAAAAGTTAAAAAAAATCTCAGTGTTAGAAGATTTTCGCGCGAACGGTAATGAAACTTCACATGTCAATTATGAAGTCACATGGGGCCAAAATGACGTCTTAAATTTAAAAATCCGCCATCTTGTATTTCGTGAATTTTTTATAATTCATAAAATCGCAAAGGATACCAAAAAGTAAATGTCGTTTTCTTCAACCAATGGCCCTGATATCATTTTCAACTGTCTCTTATTGCAGGAAAGGACTGAAGAGCATTGTCACCTTGCTTCCTTTGCTGGGTGTCACGTTTTTGTTGGGATTCTTTATTGACTTTCACGTTGCTGTGGCCTATGCCTTCGTAGTGTTGAACTCTAACTTGGTAAAGTGTCACCATTACAATGTATAACATTATAGAAGTACGATTTTTTATTTATTAGAAAAGAACGGTTTGCAGTAAAGCGCGCGGAAGATGAAGCATGGTTTTTCAATGTTTTATTTTCCTAATAGAAGATATAGAGGATATTACACAGCGGCGCGAAGATGTGAATTTTATTTTGAGTGGTATTGTTTTTAACACGAAAAAATAAAATTCATATATTCAAGCCACCGCGTAATTTTCTTTTTATTATATAGACTAACAACAAAAGCACAAATTTTATCGACGAACTCTTGCAGCTCGATGGCTGGACTTTCCGAATTTCTCTCCTTTCGTCTTCACTTTCAAGGAACTCCTTGATAATTTTAAGTCATATGAAGTTTTCTTCTTCGTGTTAGCATTCCCTTCTCCTCTGTGAACGATTTCATGTCGGCTTCAGTGAATTCACGAATCTATCGCTCGCCATTTTTCAACCGGCGTTTGGCAGCTTTGCACAAACAACCGTGCAAAAGTTGGAAATGACGTCATCGATATGCTCACGAGTGAGGATATGGAAAACACGCCACTCGGGTCCCGGATGTAGTTTCGTATGAATTATACGAGTGGTCTATATTTCAGTAAAACACTCGTGTCTATATAATAAGGTTTTCTATGTTCCGGCAAGAGAGGATGGTGCCGGTTATATTAAGAAAACGATAATTTACCAGTTGTATTTAAAACTCGTGATAGTTTGTGATTCTAAGACTCAATTATTTGCATAATTTTAACATTACAGGGAGTTCTGTTCTTCATCTTTCACTGTGTGCTTGATGACCAGGTATGTTGAGTATTTTATTGAAGCTCGAAATATCAAATTACATGATTGATTTTGATTTTACTGAAATTGAAGGTTTATACGTATGTGACGTTGTTATATCGATAAACCACAAGGTTTGTAGGTTTCTTTGAGTGTACTTCTGTGCTTTCTTCTTTTTACAAGGCTAACAACTCGTTTCGTTTTAGCTACTCGCCTGATCAAGCACATGGTTTCTTGTTACGTCATTCTTGAGACCGGCCCCAATTCAATGTCCCGCACTACGTGGTCGATAGCGCCTGAGTAATTAGTACCTTTATATAAGCAAAACGCTAATGAAAAACAATATAATTTTCTACCTAACATCATAGTATTCTTTGAATGCATTTGTAAAACTTGACTGACAATTGTTCAGTTGCAATAATTGTATTAAATTTGTCTACATTTGTTTCGCTATGGTTTAATAAAACGTTTATTTTAGACAATTGAGCGAAATTGCTGTATTCCTCGCTCTAAAAGGGTCAGACTATTAGCGGTTGTGTAGGTATTCTCCAGGCAATAGGATAATAGCTGTGCCGATATATTTACTATAGATAGATAGATAATGTTTTGGTTACATGTTTATGGCACATTCGGAAATCCATCTTGGGCTGTCAAACCATTTTGGTTTTCTGTCGGCAGCCTGTCGTGAAGCTGTGCGGAGCTCTTTGTCACGCAAAATAGCATACTAGCGTGATTCGAATCATATACGCACTCTTCCTCTTTTCGTGGTTCTTGGTATTGGCATGACCACTCGGCCGTCGCACGGGCCTATCGCAATAAAGAATCACCGCCATGATACGGATAGGAACATGTTTGGACAATTAAACGAATCCAGAATATACTCAAGTTTTAAAACCACGAAGAAGCGAAAAAATTATTATTTGGCAAAGATACTTCAAAATATGAAAAATGGAGCAACAACATTTAAAGTGGGCAATATACTACAGTAAGTATTAATTAACTTATAGCTAATAACTAATTGACATAGAAAATATCTGGATTTCATTTATGGATCACTGGGGCGTTACAGGTTCCGAGGCAATGCCGTGAAAAAGCTATTGTCAGAAAAATGAAACTGCGAATAGTCAAAGAGAGCGGTAAAGAACAACTCAACTCCCAAGAAAGGCATGGCAACGATTCGTGCAATTCAGACAACCTGGATAGCGTTCTAATCTTATTTGTGTCACAGCTTAAAAATAAAGCATAGCTATGCAGGCCAAATATTTATTGTCATTCGGAAAGTGTTGAACGAATAAGCAAGTACGGAGCAAGAAACGCGGAGTGCCAAGTGATGGATTCAATCATAAACGACGCATAGCTCCGGCTTCTGTCAGCACGAAGAGGCTAGGAGACCGCAACCGCCCCACCCCCCCACCCCCCCAAACTCCACCCCCGCGCATATAATGCTTCTAATTCTATAGCACATTGTTAAGTATAATGAAATTAAAAGTACGAGATGACTTAAATAATTGTTCTTAATCACATTTAGTTTTTGGCTTATAGACGTTTTGGTACCGGTTCTTAATGCAGGTATTCATAACATAAAATTATAAATCAAGGAGAGCAGTGTCATCTGAAAACAAACATATATTGGCCTAAAATACACACGCGTGTCCCCGAACGCAAAAGTTTATTAATTAATATTAATTAGTTAATTGATTATCACTCAGTTTTGTACACGCTTAGTGGCTTGGGGCGCTTAGCCGCGTATGAGCACTGCATAACACCATGATCCAATAATTGCACTCTGCGTTAAAAATTGGAACTGGGTTTTTATAATGATAATATATATTTTATTTGCCAGGGGACCCCAAGGCGTCCAGAGTTGTAATGCCACAAAATGCACGTAGGCCAGGAAGTTTTAGGGGTGAAAGTTGATCACAAAACACCAAAAAAAAGAAAAAATATAATTAGGTGGCATTAAAAAAACTATAAGCCATATGTAAATGTAAAGTAATCAACTTAAGGGAACTAAGGGCATATCCGTGAACAAAAAAAAAAAGAAAACAGTTACCAACTATTGAGTCAATGTATAGGCAAATGATAAAGATGTAAATGCAGATACGGTGAATGGCATCTATGAAATCACGGCCATGACTTGAAGTGTAACGCTCATGAGGTTTTTCACTGTGTTTATTTAGATTCTATTCGCGCGACGTCGCACGTCGAACACGTGACACGCACGTACTTACAGAACGTGACTGTCAGAAGGGCGCTTAGGCCAATAGCCTTTAGTTAAAAACGACCTGACGGGCGCAACATTATGTATTGTATTTCTGTATTTTCGTAGTATCTAGTTGATTCAGTGCTGTAACGCGTATGAATCAGTGCCTGGAGATATTTCGCCGTACATTAATAACGCAAATGCAAGACGAAGAAAATAAAGGGCAAATAGTCCTGTTAAAAGCTTACTTAGTTGGATTTACTTGTTGCACTCGAGAATGTGCCAACATCTATTTAATCATGGAGGCATCTCTGTTAGCTGAACAACATTTTTAGACAACTCACATTCATTTGTTCATCGCTAAAGTGCCCCCCCCCCCCCCCCCCCTTTTTACATTTTCGTGTACAAGATGACTTTCTTGGCTCATCTTGGGCCAAAATTTCAATCCATTACATTACGAGCGTGCTCTAGAAGTCGCATGGTTTTTATGGACTCTCTTCATTTTCCGAGAATTTACGGCCTCGCCGTTACACAAAGGGAGCACCCACCAAACGCACTTTTTTTCTTAAAACATGGCATTATTTTACCCAGATAAATGAAGAAAAAAATAAATGATATAAAAGCATTGCCAGTGTGTTCTTCACTGCGGTTGGCTAGGTAACAAATATAATCTGTTCACATCTTTCCCAGCATCGACACCAGTAGTGTAAATTCCCAGGGCCAGCTGGATAAAAATTGTCTGTTTCCTCCAGAGCCAGCAATTTTAAATACATAATAATAATTAAGCGAAATCGCCAAAAGTGCGCTTGGGAATTAATTAAACATCGATGGAAAATCATTCGAAGGGCTTGTGTTAATATGTTTTGGCTGTTTAATTGTCTTGTATCGCGTTCGGCGTTTTTTTTTTCTCTCGATCCAGTCTCTTTCCGATCTACTGCAAGTCAGGGCCAGCGCAAAAAAATAAGTAATTATTCAGTGAAAATTTCCAGGAGAAAAAATAGACCGAAATATTTTGCCAGCACCATCAAGAATTCCGCTGGGGAATAGATATTAGTGAGGACACAAGATTCGTTGTGGTGCCCGCCTGGCCATTACTTAGACACTTATTCGCAAGGCTTGGTTGGCGAATTAGAGAAAATGACGTCAAAGGCTCACAAATACCTCACGGGTTGTAATTATAATAACAATAAGTATAGAAAATTGCACGAAGAACAAGTCCAAGATGTTTTTGTTTCTCTTAAAAAGATGATTTTCCAGTCCGTAACTACGCAATCTCCGCTGCAAATGTTTACATGGGAGTCTCCAGGCCCAGTTCAGACGCCGTACTTTACATGAGCCGAATCGAATTCGAGACGAATTAAGTTCATGTGAGGTAGGGCGTCTGAATCACTTCTCTGGAAGGGCTGGATGAAGTTCGGATCGGCTCAGCCGTCTCGTCCCGCCTGGCTGAGTTCCGGGAATAACGGCTGTGGTCCGGCTTTGATTCAGACGCCGAACTTCTCACATGAATACCGCAACAGTCTGCATTGAATTATTATAAATGTATTTTTTCATATAACAGGCAACTTTCCCATATTAAATTAAGTTCGTGTCTATTAAGGAGTAGGCGTCTGTGACAATCAATTCAGCCGGTCTAAATTACAATTTGGGGTCGGCCTAAATTCTAATGTCGATTCGGCTCTCATGTGAAGTATGCGTGTGTCTGAACTGGGCCTATAGACGTCATACGAACAGATGTAAAGTACTAGGGCTCGAAACATAATATTCCAGGGATACAAAACTTACGCTTTTTCTTGCATTATTAACGTCCGATATCCTTGCTCAAACAATTAATAAGCGAGTAGAAGAACCTCGGCGTTACCCCAAACCGACGTTTTCGCTCATCGAGGGCATTCAGATAGCTCGACGACACGTATTTGGTCGACTCAAAAACTTCATAACAACGTTCATGTAGCGACTATCGCCAAAGTGTAACGTGACACAGCGGCAAAATGACTGCGCGTGCGCCAACCTGCTCACTCATTTCCATACAAACATAATGGCGGCAATTCAAAATTCCCGGAATTTGTTTTCATTTCGCGTGGATAAGGCCGTCACGGAACAGATAAGGTTTTTACCTTGAAAAACAATTCCGAGAGAGACTCTTCTTTCACATATCTTTTTTAGCAAACTAATTCATGTTTCACTTACGATCGCTCGACTTCGAGCGATAAATTCACTATTGTGGAAAATATAATTAGTTTGCTAAAAAAGATATGTGAAAGAAGATTCTCTCTCGGAATTGTTTTCAGGGTAAAAACCTTATCTGTTCCGTGACGGCCTTATCCACGCGAAATGAAAACAAATACCGGGAATTTTGAATTGCCGCCATTATGTTTGTATGGAATGATGAGCAGGTTGGCGCACGCGCACTCATTTTGCCGCTGTGTCATGTAACGTATCATAACAACCCTGGAGCCTTGTGCGCAGATACGTGACTGGAAACCATCCTTTAATGGCGATTTTCTATAATACTGTCTATTATTATTATTAGTTATTATTATAATTATTATAATTTTTTTAATTCCGTGAGTGTATTTTATAATAATGTAATCGCGCATCCACCTAGAGTTTTTGCTTATATCGAGTGAAGAGCGACATTATTTTGCGATTTGGGTAATGTCGTCTCAAATGTCGGGCCGGTGAGTGGTTTCTGAAGATACAGATTGGCATCGGGGCACTGAATTGGGTTCCTCACGTATGCGGCATCAAAATTCAAAAGTTTTCTTCGATTAACTCGTCTGCAATCGTTTATATCTTGTCATTTGCTAATAATTATGGATGTTCGCTCTTTATTCGCCGGTACTACTTGCTCACTCTAAAAGTTAGCGTATGGTGAGTATTAAGTCATTTATTTCTTGTAAGCGTTTGTTGAGAGCGTTTTCACTTGTTTTTCGCGATGTGCACGCGCTAAGTTGTAAAATCAACTTTTTTCGTGCAGAATTGAGATTATTTTGCCCATTTCCTCGTTGTTTGGATACTTTAGACAAACTTTTGTGGGACCTAATTCTGAATAGATTTTTGTTTCCGCATAAGGCGGCAATTTACCAGGCGAAAAAAGTCGGGCGAAACCTTTCTTCGAAGCGATAAAATGGCTTTCGCGTTCAAAGGTCGTGGGCACATTTCGTCGCGTATAGTGGGAATTTCTATTTCTAAATCAACAACAACGGCTCTTAATGTCGCTTTTAAAGTTGAATCCAAAAAATGTTTGAATCGCGATAGGCAAAACTCAATTCGATTTTTGAGACGACATTACGGGCTTTGTATAATGACGGTCGTTGGGAGAAAATATATTCCGTACTTCCCGCCCAATAGCGGAATATATTTTCTCCCTACTAGCGCGTCATTATAAGTGCCGTAATGTCGTCTCACAATCGAATTTAGTTTATACATAATGTATGGTCTGTATGTTTCCAACTAAAATTTTATTGACAAATTTGTGTGTATCGCAGTTCATCGCGGTTCCTTCTTTGTGGCTATGCGAGCATGCTCTCTTGGGCTCTCTTTGGGGTGGGGGTGGCGAGGCCGGCAAGTCGAGAGAAGAAGGAGAGCTCATCTTTCCACTCTCCTCTATCCCCAATCCTAAAGAGAGTACTTTGCTTAAAACGATACCTCCAGCAACAAACAAAACATCAGTCATACGGCAAAACGAGTCATAACACAGTGCCGAGTTCCCACCCGGCGGTATCCACGCTGTACCTACGTGTCGAGATTTTTTGTTTTCGTGTAGGGGCGAAACACTTCGCAACGGCAGTATCATGTCAAACGATGAACGAACGCACTTACGTTTTTTGTAAATGAAAATCGGTCTCTTGGTTGCTCACACAACTGCAACGCACATGCGTAATTTTGGTGCATTTCGGGTGGGACATCCGAGATGAATGGCGGTCGCGCTGGACGTACGCACCTAACGGCTGATTCCATCCAATACTTTAAAGGGGCTACACTCCAAAAGCGAAAGGTTCTAAGGAAAAGTCGTAAAAGATGGATAGCCTGCATAGCTGGTCGGTCTTGTTGGCGCGCGAAGTAAAAAATTTTTGGGGTTTTTTTTAGGGGCGGCGAAGCTCGCGCGTTTTTCAACTCGCGCTTCATTTTTAAGCTCCGACAGCCTGCTACATGCAGGCTTATAAAAGGGGATGCAAGTGTTTCAAGCCTGTAGGGTATGTGAAAGGGGTACCCACTTTCTATGGAAGGTAATATGAAAGGGTTACCTTTTCTGTCTCAAAAAATGGTATATAAAGGCTAAGGGTTTGGACCTTGGGGCGGAGTCTCCCCGTATACAAACTCTGGGGGTTTTGGTCGCCGGGGGTTTGTTCGGGGAGAGCGATCTTACTCATGAGTCTCCTTCCTGTCTCTCCAATGTAAAGATAGTGCAAATTATATGCAGATAGATTTACATTGGATATAAGTTGCATCAAAATGATCGGATGAACTTTGATTGTAGGCGTTTTAAGACCTGAAGATGATCTTAGTGTTTGATGAATGAAGGAACATCAATGTGAAGGCACAAAGTATTTAGGTTCGTGTTAACATCGTGCGCGGCGCGAATCATTTGACCCTGGTTGTTTCGTTCGTGTATATTAAGAGAAGCTCTTAAACTAAAAGTGGTTGGCGAGATTTATTGTAATCGTTTGTGAAGGAAACAAGTGGTGGTTGTGAAAAAATTATGCCTGTTTCGGGATCGTCTTTGAGTAGTTTGAAAGTAGAGCTGTCTACTTACGAGAATGTCCGTCGCTCATGATCAGAGAGCTTAGACTGTACTGTAATATAGTTTCAAGAAAGGTGTTACACATTGATAAATACGCGGCATGAATATTATTTCGCGGGTTTGGATTGTGATTTTATTCCATTTCATCAGTTTTCGGTACAGTTACGAGATCTTACAGAGTATTCGAAAGCCTTTTGGGGGAGGTTTCAATTTTTTGCACCACAATTTTAATTTAGACAAGAGAGGTTAGATTCTCTCTTGGGTTTGGTAGCATGGCGCTGTTTTAGTTTCATCTTCATTGTTTTTCCTATGAATGAAATAATATTTTATTTAGTTTCGTCATGGAATAGTGTACATTTTGCTGCTAATATTTCCATTTTATTATAATTGTATTATATTCGCATCGAAGCCATACCGCGCCGTATACTGCCTTGAATAACTTTAATGTTGCGGGAAATAGATATTAGTCGGGTAATTTTTTATGTTTAATTTACTATATGATCTCACTTCTCTAGCTAAGAAGTGTTGGTGAATTTTAATTAAAGGATCGTCTGTAGTACAAATATTATCACAGTTGGGTTCTTGCGTAAGACTTTCTCTAAAATACAAACAAATTATATATCAATTTAGAATTAATTTAGAGAGGAACTAGTATTGTATATTTGTAGTATGTGGATGTTACATTAACATTTTCCGTCTGTATATTTTTGACCTACATTTCTGGTATTAAACCTGATTGTATTCTGTAACAAGGACGTCAAAGAAATCGAGTAAAACTCGGAGTTATTCGTTCAGCAATTCAGACGAACCATCTTGACTTTGTTTCAGGGGCACCCAACGACACATTTTCCTGTAGGTGTCGGAACGTCGTTTTTATAATTGTGCTTTTTGGGCAGTTTCAGAATGCTTATTTTTAAACGCTAATGTAACTGTTCGGATACGTTAGCTGAACTTTCAAACTTCAGAAAATTTTAGCGATTGAAATCTTATTACCCGAATTTATGAGCTAGCTGTTTTTGCCTTTCCGAAAATCCTAGCTGACCTTTTCTGTACTACCCAATATGAAATTTTTTTATCTCTCCGAAAACAAAAGGCATCGATTTTCCAAAGCGAATATCTGAGGCGATTATAGGTCTTCCGAACAGATATTCCACCGAAACGATTGGGTGGGTGCCCCGGTTTGTTTGAGTTCGTTCATTCAGCACAATCGCGCGAAATGTGCGATCTGTAATGGTCGAATAGCCATCCCTGATGGAACTCTCGTTCAGCTGGCTGAAGAACGGTTCAATTTGATTATTCGGACCATTGACGCTTTAAGGCGCAATTGACGTTGCACGAGCAAACATGCATTTCTAAATTGTCGGATGGCGTTTTATTTGATGATTTGACGTTTAAAGTACTATTTGAACGTGTGAAGTATGAGGCAAGTTTCTTTCATTTTACGTCCATTAAAAACCACTATGATATGAAAGGATCGACGGAAACCCTTTGTCTAAACAAGAGCATTTTTATTTAATAAAACAGCTACCTTCAGACTGCCGATTTTCAGCTGTCAAATCTCCCGTATACGTCAAACAAGTCGTCAGCTGCGTATTTAAGTGCATTTTAAACTACATGCGATTTAGTTGGGGTATTAAGAGCACAGCTTTGATCATGCACTTTTTATGTATAATAAGGAAGATTGTATGTGTTTAATAATCAAGGTATTACTCTGATCCAAGTCTATCAGATTCTGTTGCGGTCTAAGTTAGCGTTTCTTGGCTCATAAAACGTTGTGGAAAAATGGTAAGTTGATTTCCGATGGATTTTGCACATTGCACTTATATTTGACTCCATGTTTCTTGCCAGTTTTCGTTGATTCTCGTTCCCGTTGTTCGGTAATGCTGCTCATTTTCTTCTTTCTGTAGTTAAGCACTTCACGACGAATGCTATAACTATCCCCTTCGTGCCATTATGTGCCGCAATTATCGACGAATGCTATATTGCTTATTTATTTTCAATTTTTGTACGTACCTTCAGTTCGTTAGGCGATTCAGATGTAGAAGTTTTGGATAACATTTATTTTGATTTTCGCTGCGTATTTTTCCTATAATACAAATTATTTTCTTTCCGGTATATACTTCTTAACCATCATTTTTTTATCCCTGCTTTTAATTGTGCAGTTTCACTCAACGTTTTTTTGTTATCCGGATTTCAAACGAACGTTCACCCTTTGCCTATGGTTTTGTCTAAAAAAGGAGCACACAAGTTCCTAAGATGGAGGAAAAGGACCAAAATCCAATCTTTGATTCTCTTCTCTGATGACAGGAACATTATTACTTTAGATAAACTTCGTTTGTTAGTAATCAACTGTCATGATTTTGGCACTTGACAAAATTTTATGATTAATTTTATGAATAATTTTATGATTAATTAATTAATTTGAATGCACCTTGCCGACTTTCCAGTTGATTCCAAAATGATAACGTAAAGGTGCTATATTTGTTATTAATTAAGAGAGCACTTATTTCGTTACCTTAGGCACCATGTTCGCCCATGAGGTGTTCATTCAAAGCTTTATTGTAACTGGAGTTCTAACATGGATTTTTTGTGGAGGCAGTTCTCTTCTACTTCAAGTTTGCGAAAGTGTATTCTGTGAAGACGCAATACCTGGCTTACGTGGGTAGCGGGATTGGGTAAGACCTTCCTTGAATACATACCATATCATATATCAATCAATTGATGCAATCAGTCAACGAAAGAATGAAAGAATGAATAGAAATAAGCTTTATCTAAACAAGCTACTGTAACAAACTTTATATAGTTGAAAATCAATGAATTAAATGTTCTTACTTTTTATTTTCTTGTCCTGCATTATTCTGAATCTGAATTGTGAATTGTGAATCGTCCTCCCCCCGTTACCCCCCCCCCCCCCCCCCCGTTACGTGTGTCAATCAATCTCAGATATAAAACGTTTTTTTCCATTTGTTTTTGTTTGAAGCTTTCTTTTTATTATTATTAAAATGTTTTATTAAATAAACGAACATTATGTTTTTCTACTTTTTTTCAAATATATTTATGGTTAGTGTAAAGGAAACAGGAGACGTCCCCACTACACCATAACCTCGCATACTGATTACCTGCTAAAATAAACATTTCGTTAGAAAATGTTTTTGATAGTTTATATTCTGATATCACGTGTGATATATTGGGCAGCCTTTGCTTTCAAACGAAGATTAAACTAACAGCAAAGGTCGTTCTGGTTTTTCAATGATTGCTTATTGATACAGCATTTGTTTAGATTCGTTGAAATAAACTGACTTCCTATCCGTAATATGTTGCTAAACTATACTCCTGCTTGTTTTTCTTGTTTTTCTTGTTTTGTAGTAATTCATTCATCAGTTATGGAAGTAAAGTAAGTATCGGCTATTATTATACGACATAGCATTTTAGAGTGCGAATACGCACAAAGACGAGAGCAAATATGAGACCGTATTACATGGGTCTCAGTCCCCCTGACCGCGCGCCTACGGAAAACACTGTTGAAAGCCTATATTTTAGGAAATATATTATGTCGTATAATAAACAATTTATTCAGCGGAAAGTTATGTAATACGGCTGGGCATTTTTACTCGTCAGTTTTTATTTTGTCTCGCCTAAAGGCTCGAAAAAATAAAAACTGCACTCGTAAAAATACCCAGCCGTATTACACAACTTTCCGCTGAATAACCTCTATCTATTAACCAACCCGTCAACATCGTTGCTCTCACAATTTAAGCAGTGAACCGCATGCACACACATTATTCAACAAATTGTCACGATATACCCATATATGGTAATTTACACTGACCGACACCTAGAATACTCGACGAGTGTTGGAACAATGTATAAATTTTAATTAGCTTTTTTAAGCGAATGCGCTGAATTGGTTTAAAATGATAGTTTTAGTTTAGTTTAGTTTATTAATTTTGCCACACAAAATAGAAAAATTACAATAATAATAGAAAAGGAAATTGACTATAATACAGGAAGTGGCAAGGAAGAAACCATAAGGCTTATAATATTAGGCCCCCTCGTTACATTATTTGTTAAAACATTACGTTGGAAACATGGATGGACATTACGTTGGC
The DNA here is from genome assembly GCA_029204205.1 of Desmophyllum pertusum. Lineage (NCBI taxonomy): Eukaryota > Metazoa > Cnidaria > Anthozoa > Scleractinia > Caryophylliidae > Desmophyllum > Desmophyllum pertusum. The sequence goes on along the minus strand of MU826391.1, from coordinate 347,896 downwards.
AACACGTTATACATGTCTAATACATGGTTTTTAAAGATATAATTTTTTGAGCTTAGATTTAAAAGAGGGTAGAGAGATCGAGTGTTGAATGATATCGTCATCTAAAGAATTTAAATATTAACATGTGATAGCTCAATGTGATATTGCGGCATTCCTCCATTTTCTCGTTCAACCATTTTCATCCCTTTTGAATGCAATCTTTCATATTTCAGCTGCTTTACCGGTGGAACAATCCATAACTTTGTCCATGGAAAATGGTCAAAAGTCAATGTACCAAAAAGCAAAATACGCGAAAAGATGACAACGGCTACTTCACCGAGTCAGTTTCCTGTTTTTACTGTTCCAAGTAGTAACACTCAACCACGCAGCGACGCTGACACCACCCAAGGCACGAATATTACAAACAGTCATCCTACATTCAAAGCTGTCAGCATCCAACCACGCAGCGACGCTTGACACCACCCAAGGTACGAATATTACAAATAGTCATCCTACATTCAAAGCTGTCAGCATCCGTATCAACAGCATCAGCACTACTGCCAAACCAAAACAGTTCAAAGCAGTCCAGCTCTTCCATCCAAACACATCAACAGAACGGCTGGGTACGGAAATCATTCTCAAGTTGAGCTCACAAGTAACGTGGAAGCAACAGTAAGTAGTTTCCTACCCCACCTTTACATTTTTATCGGTAACATGTGACTACGTGTCATGCAGGCTATAATAAACCAAAACGACAATATATATTTCGATTGTAAACGTCTACATACGCTTCAACCCACAAGTACGCAGTGCTTTAAATTCAAACAGATAGCTCTGCTATCTGCTAAGTCTATAAAGTGACTTTGCGTAGGTCGTCATATCCCTACATGTGAAAATACATTTTCCCCCAGAAACATTTTTGACAACAGCTTTCACCCGAAAGCCTTATGTTGGATTTTGTTTCAAACCTTTGCAGAAAAATGTAACCTTAAAATGCTAATCAATAGTGAAAATAAATAAATAAATAAATAAATAAATAAAAATCAATGATCTTCCTTTGATTTTTTTAATGTATTTTTTAGCCAAATAGGACGTCATCTCGAACTATTGGATTTTTAGAGGAGGCGACCTCGCCAATTGTTTAACCTATATTATTTATAATAACTCAACATTGTGAATGCAATTATTGGCAAATAAAATACATAGAGGTAATGTGATATTATGAAGATGCTCACAATAAACCAGCAATGATTGGCCAACCATTACCTGTATTTAACAATCAACTGTTGGCGACTCTTAATTAATCATAGCACAAGGGCCCTGGAACCGTTACTAGCCACCTTAAAAGAAATGAAAATCGTTTTATTTGCAAGTTTATTATACCTCTTTTTCATTGTCTTTCACTTATCTTTCTCCTTTTTTTTCACTTTTATCACCTAACTCGCAAACGTTCTCAGGCTGTTCGATAGCTTTATAACACAATCGTATAAATAATTAGATGACTTCAGAAAATAACCTGTGTTTATTCCACATCATATAACATTATTCTTCTACTTACCTCTTATTTATTTATTGTTCCATATCTTTTCAACAGTCAGAGGAGTTGACCGATGTTGCAGGTGAAACAATTTTTAGTATCACATAACTGCTTGGCGATGTCCTTTAAACTTGATGAGGTATTCCTCCAATTATCTATATGGGCTTAATCTATTGCCTGTTGTTTAGGTTATGGGTCGATGTATTGCATTCTTGGCCAAGGTTGAATCTCGCCACCAAGGTATAATAATGATGGGGGAGGGGGAGGGGAGGGGAGGGGGTGTGCTGAGGGGGTTACCGACGAATTGTTAGAGCAAGCTGACAAAATGCTAGGGGTGACGAAAATAAAGAAATGAACAAAGAACAGAGGGTAACACGTCGCAGTATTTTAGCTACTTATAAAGTGACTCTCACTAAGTTAATAATGCAGAAACACTATAGTTGATATATTACAGAAATAAATTAGCGCACGCACCTTAGGCATCGGCACGATTAGCCCATTAGCATTGGTCAGGAACGGACTTTAACCTTAACCCTATTCAGACCGGGAGGTGGAATCTACCCACCGAGGCTACTTTGACCGTTACTAACTTTGTTTAATATTAAACTAAAGTCGCCAAACTTTTCGACTTTACCTAAAATTTAACTTGGAACAATTTGGTATGACATGTCATTGTTCAGGGAACTTACTGTTACCATGGCAACCATATTTTTCACAGGCATGTTTTACCAAATTTGGAATTGGTTTTTAAGGAAGAAAATAAACGTTCGGCAAAAACTTTTTTAAAAAATCATTTAGCATTATTTGGCGGATCAAGATGTCGCTGTTCAGAAGTCATGATGTCATTCTATGACGTCATCATCTCGCGTTTATACGTCAAAAGAAACATTTTGACGTACTATATATACTTCAAGTTTCGTTGTCGGAGCTTTAATAATCTCGGAGAAACGGAGGGGGGCGAATCCGCCCTTCCCCTGGTCGAAAAATACCAAAAGCCGGTCTGAATAGGGTTAAAGAAGAAAGTGGTTAATCGAAACAAATTTAAAACCGACTCTACAGAACACATTTACATCAATACTCTTACGGTGACTTCAATGCTGATTTTATATGTTAGGAAACGGTTACCTTCATAAACCCTCTAACGACGGGAGAATTGCGGCCCAAAACATCCAGCAACACTTGGAGATAATGCTTATCTACATCTCAATAATAGCGGAAGTATTTTCTCTTGTACTACTGACGATCATAAGGTGACGTATGAGAAGTAATTAATGATCATGAACTAAATGAATATAATTTCATATTGACCATTGATACATACGTTATACACTGTATTAGACGCTGCTATTGTAACAACTTTAGTTGTACAGTTGAACCTCCACTAACGGCCACCTCTCTATAAACGGCCACCTCTCTACAACGGCCAGGATTTTTCGTCCCAACCGTACACCGATGCATATACTTTACTCTAATTGAAACCTCCCTACAACGGCCACCTCTCTGCAACGGCCAGTTATTTCGGCCCCAAGGTGGCGTTGTAAAGAGGTCCAACTGTATATCAAACTGAATTTATAAAAAACGTGGCTCAATAAATAAAATGTCAGCATTTTTTCTACAACTACGCCAAAATCCCGGCTTTATCACTCCAATAAGACTTGAAACCACGCCAAAGAAGAGCGAAAAGGAGAAAGAAGAGAGGGGAGGAGAAAAAAAGAACGGCATACCTGATCTTATATCGTCTACTGATCTTATTATAGCATCAAAAACGGTCCAAATGGTGCGATTTTCTGCGATCATGTTTTTTTATAAATCCAGTTAGATAATATACTGAGATTGATTATTACGTGCGCATCATTTTATTTCACAGACTTTTTAACTATGAAAAGAGTATTATATCTTCAGGCATAATTGTCCCCTAGTTGATTGGAGTGATTGGGATGCCTTCCTGTATACTTACATGAGTCTTACACACTTTTCACATATTAATAAGAGATAAGGTTTTAGTATTGAAGGGAATACAATGGGAAAACTACAAAAATGTTTCTTCGATGTTCTCTGCCGAAAAAGGACATTTCACCAATTGACTATAACAAAAAATAGAAAATTAAACTAAATAAAGTGAAACAAAATTAACAATAGTGACTCCGTACGTCTACCCTAGACCTAAGATAAGCCATGTACAATATTTTGTTCTTGTTCTATCATATCTGAAAAACTCTTGCCTTCGTCCGAGTCTGTAAATCCGTTATAACACGACTAGTCATTCTGTATATAATACTTTCTATGTTCAAGTCAAAAGACATTAAGTTGAATTATGTTAGAGGCAATCTTTAATTCCATCAACGTTTCTACATATTTAAAGGGTGAAAAGGTCGATGCGAATATTTGTACATAAGAACCTTCTTTCTGTCTCTGGCCTCGGGAGATCTTGTGTACATTTTAGACAGAAAGTTATTCAACGCAAGACACGAGCACTCTGTGAGTACATGCATTTGGAATGTTGATCGTTGTAAAGTTGGCTCTATATAATTACAAAGAATTGGAAAGGATATTTACAGTGACGATGACGCTTTTGCCACTCGACAAGTTTATTTTTGACATCTTTTGACAACTTGATGGGTTCCGTGTTGTGGCGCACATTTGAACTAGACTAGATTCAATTGATTGATTGATTGAATTTGGATTGATTGGTCAAGTCAAACGGAGCCCATCCGAAAGTCGTCCAAAAAGTTGTCAAAAGATGTCAAAAATTAATCCAAAACTTTGTCGAGTACGTAGGCCAACGGGTTAGCGGTCATGGCTCCACTGTAACAATAAACGATTTAATGGATGTTTCACATTCAAATTGTATATATTAGCAATTACTATTTTTCTTTTAATATTTAAGATGATAGGACGTGAGAAATAATTGATTGAAATAATTGAAGTGATTGAAGTACAAAACCTGCCAAATATTGCCTTTTTGCAGGTGATATGTAGCTCTATCACAGTCATCACATACTATCTTCACACCACTCTTTACACGTGGATGCTAGTGGAAGGAATTAACCTTTTATTTCAAGATGGTGAAAGTCTTCACAACAGACAGGAAATATATGACTTACATTATGCTTGGATGGGGTAATTAAGATCTAACTAATATATAGAAGGGGTCTTGGTTCCTCCTACGCTTCCACATCAAAAACTACATCTAAACCACATCTAAACTCTCGCATTTCGTTGGAAATCTTAACTGCCACTTTGAGCCTAATTTTCCAAAGCTTACCCTAAAGGCCATACGAACATATGAATTAGCATCATTATTAAGAAAAAAATAATGGGGTAAAATCAAAATCAAAATGTGCTGGAATTTGCCGGTTCAAAACCCGTCAACACTATACTAGTGGTAATAATTTTACCTAAACTCTTTCGCTGCCAAAATCGAGTTTTCTCGACATTTGGAGGAGTAGACATTGAGCCACTTGTGACGTCATCAATTTGCACTTCACCAGATTATTTTGATAACCAGCTAACACAGGAAGGATATAACTTTTCACACGTATGTCTATTTTGAATATCGACTAAAATCTGACAGAGCTAGACGATAAAAAACACGATCAATTATTGGTGCAAAATCGGTGGTAAAATAGGCCGATCAATGTCTCATTTCCAGAGTTTTTCGAACGGTTAAGACCAACACTTTTCTATCTGATAGAAAATATATAAAGAGTAGAAGGGTTAAAGCTCCATCTTCTTGTGGTTGTTATTTCTTGGAAAAACAGCGTTATGAGCGGCCAACATTTCATTTGCTTCCATGTATTAGAATATAGACCTAATTTTCGGTGATAATCGGATAAGTCGTGTTGGTTATTATTTTAACATTGTAAATCATATCGAAGACTGCGACAATCGAATTCTTTCTTTTCGCAGGAGTCCCAGCAATCATTGCTGGTGTAGTGGCAGCTATCAAGCCATCAACTTATGATATGAGTATAACTTTGCACGAGGACGTCACGTGTGGATCACTCCAATTTACGGGGGAAGTCGACCGAACGAGGTTTGTTGGACATATATGGAGAAAATCACCAATCACTGTAATGCTTACTTCTAAATCGATATAGTAAACAAACATTGTAGCGAGCTATTGATCATAAACAAAAACCTTTGGTAATTGGCCCTATAAAGAAAAAGAACTACTTACATTTAGTAAAATAATAAACACCGTTGCTAGTAATCTGAGTTATAAAATTGAGTTGTGTTCATGTTTGTAGATGCTGGATCAACGGAACTTTGTGGAGTTTGCAAAGGACCTGTCTTGGCTATTCTACTGGTAAAGTTTCATTTAACCTGAGAATCTAGAGCAACATTGTTTGGGGGGGAGGGGGTGGAGGAAAATGTAATAATGAATAAAAATTAAAAAAACCTATTCCAAGTCAATTTGAATTAGTAATTAGGTCCTATGGGATTTACCAGTGGTCGTTTAGGGGAAATCGTCCTTGAGGAACTCGAAGAGTTTCCAGCCTTATTATCCAACCAAAAAGTAACGTGAAAATATTCACGCCAGCATAGGCACAATAAGCGTAACTAAAGTCAAGCGCCAAAATCGCGGGTTCAGAAAAGTCACAAAGGCGGGATTTACTTGTTCCTCCGAATGTAATGCTCGTTCCGAATGAATAATGCATATGGAACAGATCTACTCTCTGTGTACGCTCTAAAATATATATCGCTTTTCACCCTCTAATTATTTTGGAAATGTTTGTTTTTTCATAAGCCTATTTTTATATGTATACATGATCATCAAATAGTTAACTGATATAGCTGAGTTTAACTTCAGTGCGTCGTTTTGAGATTTTTAACTTTTCGCGTAATGCTCAATACTGATCGCATATTTTTGGCACAAGCTGTCTATATGTGTTTATAATTGTTTGTTTGGGTTGGTTGGTTGTTTGTTTGTTTATTCTTTTTATTATTATTTCCAGGCGAATCTTGTGGTGTTTGGTATCGTTCTGCGAGTAACCTTTGGAAGAATTAGCACAAATTATCTAAACGCTACAAGGTAAATACTGAAGTAACGACACGAGGTATTTTTCAGTTTTACCAGTCAAATGGTCAGTACTTACGTACTATCCTATGTTCAGTCTTTACTGGGAATGTCCCAGGCTTGAGCTTAACCATGTAGGAACTTTTAAATGGCCATGATCATCTCACAATTGAACATTTTCTCATATATTGCAGGAAAGGGCTGAAGACCATTGTCGCCTTGCTTCCTTTGCTGGGTGTCACGTTTTTGTTGGGATTCTTTGTTGACTTTCACGTTGCTGTAGCATATGCCTACATATCGTTGAACTCCATTCAGGTAAAGGTCCACTATTGTGTTGTTCTTTTTGTTTTTACTATTTTATACATGTATTATATGGCCTGCGGGGTCAGGCATTCTCTTAAGTTTCCTTCTCTGGAAAAACAACCCGAAAGACTCGCGAGTCGCGTGTCTGCTTGATAAGCCACAATGAGCCTAATATTATGTACCCGGCTACGCATGTGTATTTATATTACTGTTAGATTTTCACGATGAGCTGGACTGCTTCATGGTATAGTAGGAATACAAGCAACTAAATGATATAGCGCATTCGAAGGCTTTGATACTTAAAGCTCGATTAATTGTGCCATGGAAGTGAAAGGAATCTGCATAGAAAATCGTGAGGATGTCTGTGGAGAAGTGATGGCTGATCGGTTGTTGACGGAATCTCTTCGCTGATGGCTGATGAGCGCAATACAGTAATTTATTGGCGTATATAGAAGTCACAGATGTTAGCTGTATCAGCCGACGTGATTCCGTGTTTCCTTTCGTGTCGCTTCGCTCTACAATCTGGAACAGAACTGTTAGAAAATTTGCCATACCCTCCCCCCCCCCCCCCCCCCCTCCAAAATTGTAGCTTTCAGCAGGGCACCGTTCTTGAATGACGTCGCGAAAATTTAGTACAGATGGGCTGCCACAGTTAAAGGGTTAGATCCTGTTGCCTTCCATAATAGGGAGGTCGACGTTTCAGGATTTGAGATTGAAATTTTAGCACATCTTTGTAATATTTTAGCTGAATTTTTAGTGGCCGTACTCCCTTATTTTGCTGTTACACTGATATATATCTGGGGCGTCCATTGGAGCTAATAATATATGATGTTGGATTGTGAGCATAAGGCAGAGGACATACAATTCAGTAACTTGGGAACGGAAATATATAAATTGACTGCTTGTCTTAACCTTGAAGGATTGGCCAAAAGGGTCTTACTAGCTGGTAAAATAGGTCCCATAGCAGCACACGGATGTCAAATTGACGACGGGGACAGAGGAATTGGTTCATCATGTAATATGACACCAATATTAGTATACATATTCCTTATTTCTTATTACTCAAACCATTTTAACGTATTATTTTTAATCCGAATACAGTCAACTCTCTCAAAGCGGACACCATTGTAAGGCGGACACCTCTCTAAGACGGACATAGTTGCTTGGGCTTGTCCCGGCCAAATTTCACTTGCTTTTCTTTAACTTAACTCTCTTTAAGGCGGAACACCTCCATAAGGCGGACAACTGGAGCTGGTCCCGAGGGTGTCCGCCTTAGAGAGAGTTCACTGTATTTCAAAGAAATAGACTTAAACTTTTTTTTGCTTTAAATCACAGGGAGTGTTGTTCTTTATTTGTCACTGTGTCCTTGATTACCAGGTAAACTTTACTTATATAGGAACGATGCGTACACATAATCGTGCAGTTCTTTATAGTTCTAAATACGCTCCACTGCACAGGCTCCCAAGGAAAACTCTATCTAAAGCGAAGATGGATGTATCCTGCGAGAACAGAGATTCGCTTCTCTTTCTCGTCGCGCGCGCGCCGAAAGAGAAGTCAATCTCTGTCTCGCAGGGTATACTGGATGGATCGGGATCTCACAATCTTTGGCGCTTTATCTTTCTCGCACTTGCACGATATTACAAGGGATTCGACTGATGTAGTTACTTTTACATGAGCAAATGTGTAGTTGCATATTAACTCCAGATTAATATTACGTGTTTCAAATTCAGTAGAACACGAGTCAAAGTCATGCCATTCCACAACCGTCAATGATCAGTCCATTCAAAACCTAAAGCCTTACGGTACTGCACGGTGGAGGGATGAAATGCAAAACTAAGTTTGAGCAGCTTTTGATCGTCGTCTAAAAGACATTCACTCTACCTAAACTGGTATTTACCATGATAATTGTGAACTTATTGTACATTTGGCTAAATTTGCTAATACATTCAACATGCACATGTGAAGTTTGTAATAGCCTGCATTTCACCTTTTATTTCAATATTTCTCGGCCGAATGAAACAGCAAGCGAAAATTCGGCTACGTTTTCGCCTGCTAAGGTTAACTACTTTTGTGTCTAATTTGTTTCCTTCGATAACATACAGCACAACTTGTCTCATCGTTATCTTTTTGACCATCATCAAATATATACAAATCGGCACTATTCATGTTGTGTTCATATATATAGTGAAAACATAATCATAAAGTCATTATTCACTGTAACGTTAGGTTCGAGAAGCCGTGAAAAAGCTGTTGCTGAAAAAGAAGTGGATCCAAAATCCTCAGAAGAAAGCTAACGTGAAGAAGCTTGACATTAAAATGTTAGGTGCGTCTACTCGTCATAGTTCCCCGTTCAAAGCTATTTCTGAATCAAGAAATATTCGTGTTACAGTATTATGAGTTGGGAGGTACATGGCCACATCCTTCATTTGAGAAAATATATATTAGAGTAGGTAGAAGTAATATATCAAACACGAGAGACAGTGTTTCATCAGGATATCCAAACACCGAGAATGGAGTTGAAAATACGACGCAGAGCGGAGTATTTTTGACGAAATTCGAGGTGTTTGGATAGCCGATGAAATACTGTTTCGAATGTTTGATATATCTTCTCAATCGAAACAACAACTAAGGAGTAAACGGAGAAATAAAATCGTAAAAATCTATGCTAATTAAGACCGGGTTTCCAAACCTCCGACACGGTTATGATTTCCTTTGTTTTAACTTGATGAATTATTAATGAGTTTGAGAAGCTCAATTAAAAGTTCTTTTCAAAACTTTTCCAAACATGTCAAACCCGGGAGTTCATACGGGGAGGCTCCGCCCCGAGGTCAAACTCCTACCCTTTTATATACCGTTTATGACAGAAAAGGTAACCCTTTTATATGCCTTCTATAGAAAATGGTACCCTTTCACATACCTACAGTAGAAACACTGCATCACTTTTATATACTTTTAACTTGAGTAACTGCCCCTTAAAATACTTACTGGATGAATCAGCCGTTAGACTATAGGGACGTTAGGTGCGTCTGTTCGAGATATTTTGTTAAACACCTAAACACCTAAACACCACATAACTCGTGAAATCCCCACCCTTTTATATACCTCCAGCCTGAAAAAGGTACTCCTTTCGGGTGGAGCCTCCCTATATAGTCTATCATAGAGAGTAACCCCAATGAACATGTGAGTAAAAATCATTTTTTATATGAAATGTTTTGCTCCAGGAATCGATTTGAAATATAGGCAAAGGGAACTCGCAAATGGCCTATTGTTTTGTCATAATTTGGCATTAGTCCCAGAATAATTGCTAATTTTTAAGAAAAAAAAAGGTATTAACACTCTATACTTGAAATATATAATAGAACACATAACTTTTCTTTGCCAGAAGTGTAAAACAATGTAATAAATCATATAAAATGCATGGAAATTGGCTCAATGACGAGCTGATTTGATATTCAAAGCGAGGAGAGAAGTCTCTATTTTACGAGATGGTGGTCCAATAAGAAGGAGGGGCTTTAACAACCTGCATTTTTTTTTTCTCTTAGGGAAGCGTAAGTCGTCAAGAGTCGTGCCGTCTGACAACCAATAAACAAAACCTGGAAAACCGAGTCCCAAGCAAAGGGGAAAAATGGGAAATGGAACATATTTAGCTGTAAACGTAAACTGAATAAATTATATACAATCTCTAAGGCATAAATTAAGCAAAACGTTACTTTGTAATGTCCCCTGTTAAAAAGGTTTAATGAATCTAATCAATCATGTCAAGGAACAGGTATAGGAGGTGAGATTAATCAATATGAGCTTGAGCAATGTAACCAATAACAAGCTATCGCTATTTGTCAAGTATGGCGACATGAAAATAAACAATGGTGGGCCAAAAGTTTAATATGTAGTTCACTACTTTGTTATTTAGCTATAGAATGCAGCTCGGCTATTGCTTGGCGAGTGATCAAGGAGATTGGGACGGGTCAAGAAGTATCTGGGCCTTCCTCTGCGAAGTGTATAGTCGAGCTTCCACTAACCTTCCCGCGCTCTTTATATATTGGTGCTTTTAGTTCATTTTACAGGGCCACCAGACGGATCGTTTCGGTGGAATATCTGTTCGGAAGGCCTATAATCGCCCCAGATATTCGGTTAGGGAAATGTCATCTCAAACTTTTCTAAATATGGGGAAATTAAAGGGACACTGTCATAGATCATAGGAAGTTGAACAATAATGGTTTAATTCTGTAGAATAGCACTCGATAAATGACAGGAACCCATTAGAAGTGAGGATGACAAGCGACAGCAGAGGATGGAAATGGATTGCAATATGGCTTTTTGAAAAAACGTCAGGATGTCAGTTTTTCAAAGTTACAAATTTGGCTTGGAAATCTTTGAAATTTTGCAAAAATTTTGTTGCAGTATGGAATTTCTTGAAGAAATGCTTTTTATCATTTAGTTAGAGTTTATTAAGTTGTTATTTCATAGATTTAGGGACCATTTCATGCATTTATAACAGTTTTGAGCCAAATATGCCGGGACAGTGTCCCTTTAATAGCTTTCAGTGTTTCGGAGAGATAAAAACGTCGTTTGGGTACAAAAACAGGTCAGTTAGGATTTTCGGAAAGGCAAAAACAGTTCATAAATTCGGGTAATAAGATTTCAATCCCTAAAATTTTCAGAAGTTTGAAAGTTCAGCTAACCATAGTTAATAGAGGGAAATGGTTATGAAGCCCGGCAAAGTTCTTTGTTATATGTTTTTGTTCGCTATTTTGGGGGTTGACCGTGCACAAAACCTGACAAAATACAATAGGTGGTTACGTGTGTTCAAGCAACTAACCAATAGAAACGTTGCGATTACGTAATTCATGCATAGTGTATGAGCTCAAAACAAAAGATGTGCACGGTCATGGACCTTCCAACATAAATCTTGGCCTCTTTGTTTGCTCCTTTGAAGTTTGCCGGGCTTCATAACCATTTCCCTCTATTAACTATAAGCTAACGTATCCGAACAGATACATTTTTCTTAGCGTTTAAAAATAAGCCATTAAACTGCACAAAAAGCACGATTATAACGTAAAAACGACGTTCCGACACCTACGGGAAAATGTTGTCGTTATATTAGGTTCCCCTGATTTTAATTGCAGAAAAGAACCGCTAGGGGAAATGTAACCTTGTTTTAACCCTATCATTACTTGTAACTCGATTTCTAGCTACTGAACGTGTAATGAGCTAGAAATGGATATTGTTCTATCTCGGAATACATTCTATTCATGTGTTCTTTGTTCCACACAACGTAATTTCTTGTTGTCGAAGGCGTTGGATCAACCACCTTTGCACATGCCTGTAGATAGTCATCAGAACACGTGATCTGAATAAACTGACAGATCTTTGACATGGATTCGACGGGGTTTTTCACGAGGTCGAGGCCATTGATGTCAAGTAACTTATCCCCAAGGAGCTCTCTGGCGTTTGCACTCCCTTCAGCCCAGCGAAAGAACCTCTCCATGCTCTGCTCTAACAGTTGAGGATCATCGACCTAGTAAATAATCCATAATCTAATATTTAATTGTTACATTGGTGACTTCTTTAGAGCAACCGAAAACAAGAGTTATTCTAGCCAACATACCATATGTCCCCCGTATCAAAGTGCATGACGGCTACGATCATCGTACCTTCAGGGGTTAAAATGCGTGGTTTGGTACCGCTTATTGCTTGATCACTAAAACGATCATCGTTAGAGTTACCCCATTACTCTTTAGGTATTAAGCCGGAAAATAAAATATTACAGGAACGGTATTGTGTTTTTTAGGAGTAATAATGAATTCGAGACTCTGGTACCTCTTAGAGCATCCTTTTAATATTTCTAATGATTAGTGCCGTTACTTTTATATGGAGTCCCCCCCCCCCCCCCAGTCCCCCCAGGCCCCCCCCCCCCCCCCCCCCCCCTGTTCTATATCATTTACCACATTATCTAAGAGTCTGGACAGACAGACAGACTAGTGTTATAGAAATATCACTCTAACCTTTCTTATGTCTGTGGGTTATTAGGCAACTACTCCTTGTATTAAAAAAAAAACAATCGCAAATAAGGTTTCTTTTATATAGATTATCTCCCATTAGTCTCCTATAGCGTCCGAACTGCCTGTGAAAGGTCATACCTTGAACTCCTGTTAGGATAACTCGGATTTGTTTTTTTGCCGAGTCGCTTATGTATCTCATGTTGAGAAATATATTATCTATGTTATCTTACTTTCCGTTGTGTGGTCTGCGAACCTGCCTCCTTCCAGCAGCTTGGTTTCCTCAAGGTTATTGTTGAGACAATGTCGAACGGATTCCTTATTATGTGGATGAACTTCATTTTGACGCTATATTTATTTTCAATGTTGTCCACCAAACGCGTGATTTGTTCACTCGGCGTGTTTCGAAAAACATCTGAATTAATCCAGGCAGTCTTGTCACCAATTACCTGGAAGTAAGATGGAATAGTAAGGCTAAATTGACGCTTCCACTAAAAATAAAATAGGTTCACCGTGCCAACTTAATTGTGGGGGCTTAAATTTGATTTACTTTCGAAATCCATATATTTACTTTCGAAACTGTTAAATAACGATGATATGATTAATTACTTACTTTGTATGCCGTTTTGGAATATTAGAAAGCATTTACAGCAATTTTGCTTTGATATTTATTCATTGTTTAACGGCCAACGTGACGTTATTCCTTTATATAAGTTTCAAATGTCTCCGGTATTTCTCTCGTTTTTTTTGTTTTGGTCTCCGCCTGAATCTGTTCACCGAATCATGGACTTGTACACTGGATGCAATTGTTTTTATCGGTTTGTTTTGATTAGCAGTTTTTAGTATGTTACAGTTGCCCCTTTTTGCCTTATTTCACCTAAATTTGAAAATGTAATTCGCTACAGTTCAGTATCCTGCGTGACTAGCGACCCACAACACTGGGAAATGCGGACAAAACGCAGTAACGAATGTGACACGCCTGACTCGTCTTATAAAGGTTCCTCAAGAGACGACTGGTGACGAGTGAGGTGACAGGCGGCAATCAAATCCATCATAAAGTCACGTGAAACAACCCACCCGTACGGTCCCAACACGATGACTTAGTGGAGGCTCAGGTCCCAACAAAAGATTGTCGCTTTCACTTTTATACTCTATTTAGCGTTTTCGCAATCAAAGTCAACATACTTCCTTGGGTTTCTTTGGTAATCAGTGGTGATTCATTTAGAACAGGTCAGACAAACAACACCAAGGACTACCGGAAAGTTCCGAAAGTAACGACCCCCCGAAAGTAACGTCAAACATTTGTGGCTGCTTATAAATCCCGAAAGTAGAAGTAGTATTTCAATATTTTGACTGGCACAATGACCCCCCTCCCCCACCATCCCTGACTTCAATACGATGAAAGTAATTGTGACTTCCTGTTATCCGTATGCTTACCTTGATGTACTTATCGTAACTCCCTTGCCAGTAATTTTCCATCCAGAATCCAAAATGAGTTGTGTTCTGAAGTGTTCCATTCATGACCATGCCTTTGCCGCCCCTTAGAAAAGTTTTGGAGCCCTGTACTAACATATCAAACATCTCGCTCCGTTCGAACTTTACTCCATGCCTCAGTCGATAGAACAGATTTCTCTCATTGGCCACCACCATATGGGGATGCCATCCAAAAGAGATGCCAGCAGTGTATGGCGGCTTCTTGGATAGCCGACAAAAAAACAAACAGCGTGTCAACGCTTGTGTATTCGTCTTTGCCTTTTTCTGTGAAAAAAGCAAACAGACTGTTATTAGAATCGTGCCGATAGCCAGAATAATCAAGGCTTATAAGGGATGGACCATTTTATTTATTTTTTTATTTTTTTTTTTTTTTGGGGGGGGGATTGGGAATTACCCAAAAAAAATTCCTGCACAGCAAAGTAGGGGGAAAAAAAATCGTGCAAAGCGAGTGAGCGATCACTCACAAGAAAAAGGTGAAAAAAAATTATTGCACAAACTCAAGACGGAAAAAAAATTAGAGCTCAGAAAAATTGCCACCCCCCCCCCCCCCCCCCCCCACCCCCCCCCCCCCCCCCCCCCCCAAAAAAAAATAAATATAAATCGTCCATCCCTAATTATATTCATTATATGAAATCTGAGTACCGAAATCATAAATTGGAAGAGGGTTTAAAACATTAGTTAAAAAGGCTTGATTTAATTTTAAGACCAGTTTTGAAGTTACGAAATCGTCCAATATACAATAATCTAGGATCTTTATTCCACTAAAGTTATTAATACTTCACGAGGTTTGATATGTTCATATAAAAGTTGAAATACTGGAAGCACTAACCTTTTATTTCTTAATTTCGACAGTTAGTGATTTTTTTTTCTGGTTAATGATCGCCTACTCAAGAACACAATGAAACTTGAAGTCAGCTCGATGGTTTTTGTTCAGTCACGCAACATCACATTGAGAGTGGGAGGAAACCTTGCGGTATAAACTTTTAAATTTGGATGTCAGTGCTGGGCATTTGAGGCAAAAACAATCCTGTGTAAGATAGCCAAAACACGGCGGTCGTCGATTATCCTTCCCTCGTTGTGTACATGTAATCTAAAACGAGAACATCTACAGGAAAGGCGTACACAAAGATGTCAGGAGACTAACGAACTCCTGTCGATCTCTAAAGCCTAGTTATCACCCTCACATTCCAAAAATAATTAATCCCCAACCCAGCATCACGAGGACCTATTACGTATTATTATATTTTCTCAGTTCAATGCACGTTCTGAGAATTTGGTACTATATCATGTCAGGGCATCATATCCTTTTTTGATAATTTTTGTCAGAAGTCTACCAGAGGGGAAGCTTATGTCTTATCACTCTTGGTAAAGGATTGATAAGCTACTGCGAGAATATCCTAGTAAGCAAACGATTATCCTCTCTTGCAAACTCGTTACCAGAGCCTTCGCTCGTACTATCAGGAACGAAATGTATGGGAACGAGACTGGGGGAAAGCAATCTCGTATCCAGATTCTGCTCCCGTTCTGCTGGATAAGAGTAATGTGGGATTGGGGTACTTCGAAGTAGATGTGGTAGTATTTATCATTGGGAAGCGCATGTCTCGTCAACATCTTCTGAATTCTAATGCAATTGGTGAGCTCACCTGCAGTAAGGTCAACCTTCCCTTTCTCTGTTTCAACAAGATGCTTGACCTTCTTTAAATCAGGACTTGTAATTTCGTATTTGTTGGTTGAGGAAGAAACTGCAAAAATGGCTCTCTAATTAGATATGGGTACATCCGTTGGCTCATCCCTGGGAATATCCGGGGGGGGGGGGGGGTACTCAAAAAAGTTTTATACGGGGAGGCTCCGCCCAGAGGTCTAACCCCTTAACCTTTTATATACCATTTGAGACAGAAAAGGTACCCTTTTCATATACCTTCCATGGGAAAATGGCACCCCTTTCATATACCTTCCATAGACATTATGAAAATGGTACCCCTTTCACATACCTACAGTAGAAACACTGCATTCCTTTTCCATACCCTTGGAATGAACTTAATGAACAATATATATCCCCTGAAGGAAGTGGAAGGAAGCTGTCTTACGATGGCTAAGAACTTCAAACCTGCAGTCCACCTCATACCTAACCACCCCTACCCTTTTATATACTCCAACTCGTGAAATCCCTACCCTTTTATATACCTCCAGTCTGAAAAGGTACCCCTTTCGGGCGGAGCCTCCCCGTATAGTCCATTATAGGGAGTACCCCCCGGGGGAATATTTACATGCAGCTATATGGCTGAGGCAAACCAGGTCATCTATAAGTTCATAACGCACACCATTGATAGATTTGTTTGTTTTGACAGTTTTGTTGTATGAACCAAATATAAAACGTTTTCCGTGTTTCCATAGAGTCATGGGAATACGAGTGAAGTTTGGGAGTACGAGAAATGCGGTGGAAACGCGAGCCGCAGGCGAGTCTCCACAGCGCATTTTTAGTTCTCCCAAACTTTCACGAGTGTCACCATAACTATATGGAAACACAGGGAAAACGTTTTTTTTTTTTTTTTTTAATACTGAAAAGCACTAAGTAATTTACTATGTTTCCATAGAGTGATGTTACAGTGGTTTTGAGCCAATCAGAGCGCGCTTAGTATCTTGTTTATTTCATAAATACATATGGTAACACTTTGTGTTGTAATTTGTAACGTTAATGTTGACAATTTACGAGACAATATTCAGGGGAAAATGGCCTAGTATAAGTATTCAGACCGGAAAAGGGGGCGAAATCCGCTACGACTACGGACTTTGAGCGACTTTACTTGTAATTTACCTGGAAACAATTGCCGGGGTATGACTAGGTGTATATTATCCACTGAAGTTGATGTTTCCATATTTTGACAGGCATATTTTTTCCAAAAAACATTTTCCTGTTTTTAATGATGACTGTTAACTTTTTTGCTGTAACTTCAGTTTACATTTTTGGATAATTTTGGCATTATGTTAATTACTTTTAAGTCGTCTCTGATGGTTTTCTGATGTGATGGAAAAATTGCGGATCTAAGATAGTGGCTGTTTGGAAATAATGACGTAATTATGTCAGTTTCCCATGTATTGTACTATCAAATGAAATATTTTTGTACTTACTATACATCCGTGGGTAGATCTGATTAGGGCAGTCGGGGAAACAAGTACTAGTTGATGGCGAAATCACGCCTCCGACACGTGACTGGGCCGGTTTTTGTCTCCGAAGTTGCTAAGCAAAATGGCGTATAGTATTTGCTGGCGCGATTTCGTTTGGAGTACTCGTGAGTGATCCTCGTGAGTACTCGCGCTAGTGATGATTGGATAAAACGATTCGGAAACTCTTCGAGTGCTTCTACGAAGATTTGCCAAAACCGGCACTTGTTCCCCCGTACTGTAGTTGGTAACGTTGATTTATTAACTAGCCTGGAACTAAGAACTATATGCCGACAGAAAAGTAGCCTGGACAGCGGTCGACTTTCCTTCCCATATAACAAAAAAGAAGAAGAAGAAGAAAAAAAAGAAGATTACGAAGAAGTATACGGCATATATGGCGCAAATAAAGTTGGTGCTAAATATGAAGGTATCATTCAGCATCAAAAACATCTTACCAGGTGTTTTGTTGTTAATGTTCGTGAAAACATAGATGCACACTCCTCCAATGGCTAGAATGAGGAAGAAGTGACGGCGGCTGATATTCGCCACGCGCATGCTGGTCTGCTTTCCTGTATAGAAGAATAACTGACTATAGAAAACTTTGTAGAGCCTAAACGAAATAAATCCTGCTCAGGCTTGACAACACACGCCCAAGAAATGTCTTATCACAGCACAGCCAATCAAACTCGTGGATTCGCTAAAGACCATACATGGTAATGAGCAGTTGCTAAAAATAAAGAGTCTAAAAGAAAACTCGCACTAAAATGTGCTACATGGAGACAGTAAAAGAGCCTAAGAAAGTATATTCTCCTACTTCGTATATCTTCCTTCCAAGCTAACAGCATCAGAACAGTAATACATGAACTATTGAAATGACAAGTCACGTGAACAAAAAAATGACATACCAAAATATTTCCAATACATTTTACGGAAAAATCCCAAGTTTAGTCATTATTGTTTGAATCACGGCTTTGTAAGTGGCATCAATTTGAAACTGAAGCGTGAATACTTTCGGCACCCCAACTCCCACTCAGGCAGAATGGGACTATTAAGATGCCAAGCGAAACACCAAAATGGTCGTCGGAACTTCGCGTGCAGAAAATACTAAAAATAAATAAATAAAACTAGGCAAACATAATCGAGTTATCGTTAATTTTACATACCAAATTGTGGCACACTGCAAAATAACAAAACAAGCTAGAGCTGAAAAGCTTTCAAAGGTGTTATAGTCTTAAACATGTTACTGATAGGCGATTTTATCCGTTGATGTATGCGTTACTAAGATGGATTGGGAAGATGACTAAAGCCTGGTGTTGCAATCATATGGAAACCACTCTTGCGATCGTTGCGATCGTTGCGATCATATGGAAACCAGGCTTAAGTAATGGTCTTCTCTGACTAACTCGTCCTCTTCATGCCTACTGACACATATGAGGCGACAGTAAAGCCCGGGCCAAACGAGGATGAGAGCTGTTCAGAGTTGGCTCTCATGAGGGTTTTCTTAAAATATCATCGACTACCATCACCTCGGGCCAAACGAGAGCGAGAGTAGTTGACGACTCTCAAAGGAAAAAATGTGAACACGTTCAAAGCCGATAACAGTGCATGGGAGTTTCAGGCTCGTACCGCAGATTAATTTGCATTGTTATTATTAAGAACACTTCCCGGTGGGATCACATTCAAATAAAAATTTGTTCAATAAGCACAATTATTCACGAAACCCTTACGTGTATCGTACGTGGACCTACGGAAATTACACATTTACTGACTTTGTTTTTTTTTCCTGCTATCAAAATTACGTCGTTTTTAAAGTTCTGTGCATCTAGGAAAATACTAATCCATTCTATCATCCATTTAACGCATTTTATTACTAAACAAATATTGGGATTATGCATTGACTTAAATGGATGATAGAATTTAGCCTTTTCCCCACATGCGGAATTACCTCTGCATGCATGGATCATTACAAAAAATTAATATGCACCGAAACCAATTTCAATTAATAGTGGCCTTTAAAATGAGAAATGTTAGCTTCAGGGAATTACATTTTTTTATCAGTTGATGTGTACGTACCTGAGGGCTTGAGCGAAAAAGCTATGGGTTTTTGTACCGGTACTCTAAAAATAGACTTATTAACACAAAACGTAACATTTATACCCTTAAATCATTGATAATTACTTTCTACGAATTAATAGCTTACAGACGTCTAGATATTAGCGATTTAAGACCAACCTTAGGAGGATACTCTTCGCACTTCGTCGGTTCAACACAAATGGAATTATTCACGAAATTGTTACATCTCTTAGCAACATAGGAAATGTCTGTAGGACTTTCAAAACATCACGAGTGCCTGAATTGTACTTCTCAAACTTATTACTTATTCATGATATTATTAGCCAACCAGAGCTCCCTATTCTAGTCAGGTGGATGAGTTTAGAAACCCAATGAAACACCAGTTGAAACCTACATGTTTTTCAACTCAGTTGAAACACGTGTGCTAAATGTTTCTTAATCTACATATTCATAATTAGGACAATTAGAATATATTAAATAATGCCTTTTTGTAGCTGTAAACAATACTCGATGAACGACTCTTAAGAATGTATGCTTTTATTCAAGATAAAATTCTGTCTTCCCAGCTGAAAAAAAAAGCTTGATTCGGTTACAAAAATAAAGCACATATGTTATCTGAATAAGGTGGACAGATACGACCTCGACGCCCTCTCTTTAATATTCGCACCGCAAACATTTATGTCGTAATTTGTACTTTCATTTCGGCTTTAAAATTTTCAAATTTACCTTAATCCGGGAACAGTGCTCTAGTTAGGAAACTGTCTCCTTTCCCAGTCGGCTCAAATGTTTAACTTTTTCTTCAAACGAAAACTCCGCAGTTAGCGGTCGCGCCGGCATCACTCGAACGGACGATTGTAATACTAAAATGTGGTTTGTTTGTCAAGGTCTACGTAATGTTGCAGGCAAAAAGACTTGAAAAGCACCAAGGAATGTTATTACCACTTTCTAGCAACTAGAACAAATGGTGCTAATCAATACCAATTCAGTGGCCAAATGATTATCTAAACAGGCAATGCTCATTAGGGGGATAAGATGATGTAAACTTCTTTGTTGCATGGAGGAGTAATTTCAAAAACTCGTGATTCGTGTTTCCGTTGGGTTTCCAAACATTCGAAGACAATAAAAGCACTCAGCCCACGACTTTGTGCTTTCATCTGTTTTCTCGTGTTTGGAAACCCAATGAAACACTCGCACTCGTTTTTGAAATATTACGAGATCAGAAGATCGTACATACAAATTTTATACATACAGTCTTTATTTGGTTAAAATAATACCATTCAAATCCCTTTTGTTCGCTCTCAAATTTAACGCGTTAGCACGCCGTTGCAATATCACCATAACAGGTACTCCTACGGAGTACAATTTGGGATTAATTGTACTCCGCTCAAACCAATGAGAATCGAGTAATTTTGTTGAGTGTATATAAGTAAACAAATATTGGATTAGGTATTGACTTAAATGGATGATATAATTTTAGCCCTTTCTCTAGGTGTGGAATTACCTCTGGATCAGTACAAATACATTCGCGAGTATACCGCAAAAAATTATAGTGGCCTGTAAACTTAGAAATGTTAGCGTTAGGAGGGTGCTCTTCACACTTCGTCAGTTCAACAAAAAATGAAATTATTATATTCATAAAATTGTTACATCTCTAAAAGGGCTTCCTCAGACCTAAGAAATTGTTGTCGACAAACTATATTTATATTCGACAACTATTTAGTTGTCGATCATAAAAAGTTGTCGATAACAAAAAAGTCAGTGTGTGAAGCTTGTTGTCGACAACAAACATATTTTGTTTGTTATCGGCAACTACAATCATGGTCAAAAATCCTTGGGACACTCGCCACAATTACCATCGTAAACATGGCAATTGCAGAAGCTAGTCATCCACCAAAATGAATTTTTTAACTCGTGCCTCCCCCCCCCCCCCCCCCCCCCCCCCCCCCCCAGAGAATGTTGAAATGTAAGCAGCACTCTGGCCACGGGGATTCAATATTGTCTGGCGGGGTGGGGGGGAGGGGGGGGGGGGTAGGGACGGGGTACTTGGTTGAAAAATAAGGGTAGTTTGTTAAAACAGGTATAAAATACCTTAAAAAGTACAAAACTATCCCAATACTTTTGTCCATGATTGTAGTTAGGAATTCTATTTTTCATCTTGTTGACAATTATAAAGTTTAATTTCAAATATCGTTTCGGGCGTCACAATGTCCTTTTTTTTTCCCCGCAATTCTGTCCGACATTAAAATAATTAATTAAAAATAAACAGTCTCTGACGCAACCATTTGCACACCATCTGCTTTTAAGGGAAATTATTTCCCCCATCCTAGAAGACTGTGTTTAAATATACATAGGTTTTTTTGTCTGCATAAACCTGTTTATAAGTCCGATGAAATAGTACCCTGCGATCTGGCGTTCTTTCCTTATCTTTCTTTTCGCAAGGTAAGAGGAGGGCCTGATCGCAGGTTACAATGTAATGAAATAGTATACCCCATGCTAGTTTTAAATGAAAAAAAAAAAAAAAAAAAATACCCCATGCTAGTGCGCGACTTTGTGAGCAGCTGCTGCTTGTTTACATACAGTGCCGTCTCTTGGTCGCCTATGTGCAGGTGGTTGTTTTTAAATAATGGTAATAGCACTGAGTGGAGCCAATTCGGTCAACCTCGATTCCAGCTCTCTCTCCTTTTCCTCCCTTGTCGTCGACAAGGGAGGAAAAGGAGAGAGAGCCTGGAATCGAGGTTGCAATTCGGTCTGTAAAAAAGTCGGACGACAGCACAGCGCAATTTTGTCTGATATTGAAACAAAGTCGTCCGAAAAATATTTTTCAGATATATAATTCACGAAATTAAAGGCGTTCAAATCATTCTAAAGACGCGCACATGTCTAATGTTTCAACTTTTCATAAACAGGCCCTGACGCAACCACACCACCTGCTATCAATTGTCGGTTTAAAATTGTCCTATTTTTTTTTTCTGCAAAAACCTGTTTAGGCCTGAAGGAAGATTTGCAAACAAATTTAAAATTTCAGCAATTTAAACAGTGCCCTTATTGCGGACAGTTTGAAACATTTCCAGCCATGTGTCACGGCAAAAAAAAACTGGTGTGCACCGTCTCGGAAATAGACTGTGAACTAACGGAAATAACGCGATATTTTCTGAGCTAGCATTTTTCCAGCGTCTTGTAATCGGATAATCCTAAGTTTTCTCAATATTTTTGTTCCATTGTCCGTGCCATTGTCCGATAGTTTTACATCGGCAAACAGCTAGTATTCCAATGACGTTTTGCGATCGGATAACCGGCCATTTTCTCGTCGGTGAATTCGAGTTAGGCCATCCCCATAAAAATGTTTTGTTTCCCATCAATGGAATACTCTCTCGTGAAAGTGGGACGCTCGGTCGGTAAAAAAAAAAAAAGAAAAGCCGAGAAACGAAACATTGACTAATTAATACATAAATAATTCCAAGCGAGCCTTGATTATATCTTCCCGTGACCACCATTTTTGAAACGAGCCCGATATCACTCTGAAAGATGTTCGAAGACGTCATTACTGGGCTGATTTAGATTTCAGAGTGACTTTAAGATGTAAACAAAGCATTTTAACACCCGAGAAAAGGGCGCAGGCATGAATAATAATTGTTGTTTGTTTTTACTTTTTGAAAAAATTGGGTCGGTCGGGCGATGGGAAACCAAACATTTTATGGGGATGGCCTTATCTGGTAGTTTTCCATCACACCGATTCCAATGACCAATGCATGGTAACAACAACAACAACAACAACAACAACAACAAGCTTTATTAAGTCTTACGTAGGTTAAAATACATAGATTTTCACCTCCCGGCTATATAATGTTCTTCAATGTTTTCCTCTTCTGTTTAGCTACTCTCGGCCGAAACCTTGGAGGTCGCGCGTGGACGCACGCGCGTTAAAGCCGTCCCGCCATCGACATACGTGTTATCCCCGCGAATCACTCTCCGTACGTTTGTCTGTCGAGCACCCCTGTTCCTACGACAACGACATAGCAAAACGTCTCTAAATCCCTTGCGAAAGTCAGAATTAAATATCACATAAATAGCAGGATTTATGGCGCTGTTTGCATGGCCCAAAAAGTAGCCATAAAACCAAGAACCGCAGGCGGCCCGCATGGAAAGTTATTTTTATCAAAGAACCAAATGAACTGGATGATGTACACGGGAAGCCAGCAAAGCGCAAAAAGGATCACAACTGTCAGTAGCATTTTTAGAACTTTCTTCTGGATTTCTGAGAGCGCATTGGTTTCGACGGTTTGATTTCCAGGTATTTTTCTCACCCAAAGTTTGTGAACGACAAAACTATACAGCACGGACATAGTTAGTAGTGGAACAAGGTAAAAAATCACAAAGATAACACAGTAAAATATTTAGATGCCTCCTTCCGTGAAAGCTGGTGTCCACTTCTCAATGCAGCGCCATTTTCCTCTAGCCAAGACAACATTCTGTGCGTAAAGGATCGGAGAATTGACAGCGATTCCAACGATCCACACAACTACCATTATACTGTATGCTATCTGAAAAGTCATGTATCGCTTCAGAGGGTACATTATGGCCAAAAAGCGATCAACGGCGATTGCTGTCAAACTCAAACGGAGCTGGCGATCGAGAGAGATTGGCTAAATGGAATGATCTTGCATAACATGTCCGAGAATACGCCGTGTGACCAGTCAAAGTGCCGTGTCGCAATCAGTTTAATGGTTATTGGCATGCTAAAGGCTGTAATAGAAGATCTGCCACGGCCATATTTACTATCAGATTAATTTGTAACGGTTCGCATTTGTCTGTTCACAATAACGACGCATATGACCAACACGTTACCGATCAGAGACCCAAACATGATGATGAAATACGCAATGCACTTGAAAACTTGTTCGGTGGGTGAATTGGGATCATAACTGCACTTCACGGTGGAATTTGTGACGTTCGTGGCCATTGCTTTTCCGATGGAAACTCTGCCACGCTTCTGCCACAGTACGTGCTAACAATCTTTCGCGCTCACTGAACTACTGAAGTCTGTAAACTTCCTTTTCGATTAACTTGAAATGTTGTCTGTCAGGTTGATTCACTCTGAAATCCCGCGGCCGCTCGATAATAGAGTCCACGATAAAAGGAAACCCCCTATTTACTGTGACAGAAACCGGATTGTGACCAAGATGGATTTCAGAATGTTCCATAAACTGGCTAAAATATATTTCCTTTGCCCCAAATTAGATAACATGTAGATTTATGTTCCGCCGATATGCAAATTATAATGAATACACCGACTACCATCCGGTCCTTAATGCAGCTTTATATCCATCAGCGTTAATAGACCAATTCCGATATATTAATATTCTAACTTGGCTCCGAGGCTTAGGGGAATAAAACAAAAGAAATCGACAAGAAATCACATCGATGTTGAGGGATGAATAAATTATTTATTTTGTTTTATTCCCCTAAGCCTCGGAGCCAAGTTAGAATATTAATATATCGAAATTGGTCTATTGAAAGCAGCACTTTAATCCTTTTCTCTAAAACCCTGTCAAAGTCAACGTCTGTGTGCGTGTGTGTGTGTGTGTGTGTGTGTGTGTGTGCGCTGCATGGTTTAAAAAAAAATTAAAATTAATTTCCTCTCTATTGAAATAAATAAGGCGCCCATGGGGACTTTACAAGTCAGAGCTTATAAGACTTATAACATTAGCAAGTTTCAAGCTATAGTAGTTACGAATTTTCATTTTTCACCTTGTTGACAATTATAAAGTTAATCGTTTTGTGCGTCAGTGTCCAATTTCTTGGCGCAATTTTGTCCGACATTGAAATAATTAAAAATAAACTGTCCCTGACGCAACCCATTTGCACACCATCTGCTTTAAAGGGAAATTATTTCCCTCATCCTAGAAAACTGTTAATAAGTAAACAGTGTTTTTTTTTTTCTGCAAAAACCTGTTTAAGTCCAAAGAAATAGTATATTCCGTGCTATACTGTTACATCCGCTTGTCCTCCCCTCAATCGGGAAAGATACACAGGCTGATTCCCTGCTATGCTCGACTTTATAAATAGCTGTTGCTTGTTTTACATACGGTGGCGTCTCTTGGTCGCCTATAACGGTTGTTTAACAATGGTAATAGACCTGAGTTGAGTCCAATTCGGTCTGCCTTAATTAGTGATCATCATCATGATTAAAAAAATCGGACGACAGCACAGCGCAATTTTGCCCGACATTAAAAGGCGTCCGAAAAATATTTGTCAGAGATATAATTCACGAAATTAAAGGCGTTTCAAATCATTCAGTAAAGACGCGCGAATTAATGTCTAATGTTTTTAAAAGTTTCTCCATAAACAGGCCCTGACGCACCACTTTTAAGCACACCACCTTCTACCGATAATTAAAATTGTTCCTTCTTTTTTTCTGCAAAAACCTGTTTTAGGTCTGCGGGAAGATTTACAAACAAATGAATGGACAACCTAGGAACATGAAGGCACGCTTTCAACCACAGCTTTGAAGCTTAAGTTTGATCAAAAATCATGATCTCTCTGTTATCATAGAATTCAAACGTTACGGAAATTATTTCTCGCATATAAACAATTTATATTTCCAAAATAGCGAAATAAAAAGTCACTGAAAGATGTATTTCGAATTTCAGCAATTTAAACAGTGCCCTTATTGCGGACAGTTTGAAAAATTTTCAGCCATGTGTCACGGCAAAAGAACTGGCGAGCACCGTCTCGGAAATAAGAGTGTGAACTCGGTCGAAAAACATTGGCCCTCCCGGAGTTACTCGGCTGAAAACGCGGTTTTCCGAAAATTTCACCGCTAGTTTCAGAAGAGGTAAACATATGCATTTAAGGGGTGATTACATGGCGAATTTCAGCCCGGGCTGAAATTTCAGCCCCGGTTAGGGGGCTGGAATTTTGTTGCGATTACATGACGGATTTCAGCCCGGGCTTAAATTTCAGCCCGGCGCCAATTTCAAATTACGCGGGAAGAGTTCATCAGAGAATGAGGGGCGGATTTGAATAAACCGCAACTTATTTACATATCGGCTGAACGTTTGAAGAACGAAGCTGTTGTTATATTCCATTTTCGATTGAAATTCGCGACACTCGAATAAGATTTTCGATTTTATCTCCCTTGTTTCCACTGGAACCTGTTTTTTCCATCTTTGTTTTAAAAACACAGGAGCGATTTTACAATACCCGGCAACTTATTTTGCAATTTAGCCAAAACACAATCACTGCGCATGCCCAAGTTCACTTTTAGCCCGGTTGAAAATTCCATTCCGATTACATGTTTTTTTTTCAGCCCGTTTGGCCACAGGTCACCAAAAGCGTATTATGAGAGTTTTGTATGGAGCTGAAATTCGATCGAAAATAATTTTTCACTTTTCCTTCGAAAAGTTGTAAATAATGTGAAATAAAGTTTTAAAACCTCACCTGTTGTCTTTTCCGGTGTTTTTATCGCTTCTGGAAGCTGCTATGGGCGAATTTCGACCTTCGGTCGAATCTGCCACTGTAGTGTACTAATAAAGGGAAAGGTCGGAAAGCAATTTGAACATTTCCCCAACCGTTTTTCGAGGTTCGGTTAGAAATGCTCGCTAAAAAATATATTTCTTCCCCAGCCGGCGCTTTCAATCACACTAAATCTCAAGAAGGATGATGTACGTACCTTTCTGTGTGATTCAATCGCCAATAGACCGATCTCTCGAAGCACAGTTTTTACGTTGAAAACAGCTAAATTTTTTCAACGGCAGCCATTGCATGGAGACGAGGCTATGTTCCAGTAAGTGGGTCAAAAACCAACGGCCGAACGCCAAAGTATACTCCACAAGGGGTGATACGCGTACACTTTTGGCACCTTGAATGTTCCCGCCAAAGTTGAACGCCGGCCGCCAGCTTGCCGACTTACCCGGAGGGAGTGCGTTTGGTATTGAGCGACACAGAGGTTACGCGTATCACCCCTTGTGGAGTATACTTTGGCGCTCGGCCGTTGGTTTTTGACCCACTTGCTGGAACATAGCCTCGTCCCCATAGCAATGGCTGCCCGTTGAAAAAATTTAGCTGTTTTCAACGTAAAACTGTGCTTCGAGAGATCGGTCTATTGGCGATTGAATCACACAGAAAGGTA